>LPNX011232694.1:349447-462021 GCA_001517045.1 Pseudotsuga menziesii
CTCTTATAGCGGTATTAGAAGCATATGTTGAGATTACGAAGGGTAGGGACCAATTAGGTCCGTGTATGATGGGTGTTGTGGAGACTTTATTTTTCAATGTTTCCCAAGCTAATTGACAGGAATCCAACCACGCAAACTGTGTATTTTTGGACATTAGCATAAATAAAGGACTAACAATATTTGAAATTTTTTGTACAATTCTTCTATAATAACCTGTATATCCAATCAAACCGTGTAACTCTTTTTGTGTACGTGGTACTGGTAAGTTGTGGATTACTTCTATTTTTGTTGGGCTACTTTGATGCCTTTTGGTGATATTAGATGACCTAGAACAAATCCTTGTGTAATTATCATCCTACACTTTTTGTTGTTGTCGCTGATGATGATGAATAACGTCCACTGAGACCAACTTTGGTCTATCGGATCTTAAGAAGGATAATACTTGGTTTACTTTAAAATCTTGTTCTTGTGCTAAAAAATCTTGCCAAGAAGCTTTCCAAGCTCACTATAGTTTTGGTAAGTTAGGAGGTTATAAAGGTTTGTATTGTAGAAATGCTATGAAAATTGGATCTAATGTGGGTGTAAGCAAGGCACTCTAAGAGAAAATGTTCATAGACTCACACAGATGGAAAACCCTTCTGCCCCTAGAATTTTAGGAATCGACCAATGCCATGTTTCTCTACGGAGTTCACTGAGAGTTCATTCTACTCTTGGCTATATTAATTTTCTTCCATGAGCTAGTTACTACTGAGATATACTTCTGATCTTCCAAGTTAGGATTAATGACCTCCTTATAGTATCTTAATTTTCTCTTAACTGGTAAATTTTCCTCACACTAGAATTTCTATTTAAACTTAGAAGTAATAATATTTTTGACATTATCAATGTTATGCAAAATGTTATTTTTATCAATTCCCCAATAGTTTAACCAAACCATGGTATCTTTACACTAACACTTCTTGAGACATAGTTGGTTTTGACTTAAGTTTAAAGCAATTTTAGGAAGTCTCTCCACTAGTAAAAAATGAAGAATTAGCTACTAGGTGACTACAAATTCTAGTCACCACAGGTTTTTCAAGTGATTTACTACTAAATATGAGCAATTTTGATTGACCCAACTGTAAACGACTAAAATTAACGACTAATTTAGTCACGAGTTAACAAATATGACTAGATAATAAGTGACAGAGTTAAAAATGACTAACATAAACGACTAATTTAGTCACGGAATAAAAAATGACTAGCTAGAAGAATATGAATTAGTCATTTATGTTACATTTTTAATTGTGTCATGGAAAATTGCAAATTTGACAATGAAGTGTAAAATTTGTAAATTGTCTACCTTCTATTAGTAATATTGGTTCCATGCACCTCGATATTCAGAGATCCAACAAGCAATTGCATGAATTTTCTCTTGACCATCTTTATCCCTGCTGCACCATTGAAGCAAACCCGGTTAAGCGTGTTCCAAATGAAAATTAGGTTCCTACGTCAATTACGAATTAGGTACTAGAACTAGTACCATATTGATACCTAGCTAGAAGCATCATAGCCCTACATCCCCTCGATAACCGACCATTTGAATGCGCCTCATCCATGTAGACTTACCAAATGCATCCAATGCATGGCCAAAAAAACACGTCAACTTCGGATTTGTGAGCTGAAGGTATCGTTCGACCCTAGCTAGTACTCCCCTATTTTTGCACTCGATATATTATTTTTGCAGACGATAGGCCAGTTCAGGATCTCATAGTGACCAGTCAAGGCACTTCAAAGGTATGGTTCTTGCCACTCATATCGTGTTCATCACTCCAATCAATAACCAGTTGTTATGGATTTTTACAGGTCTCAATGCTGTCGAAGTTACTGCTTCCACTTTACATTTGCAATTATCACCATCTCCAGCCTATGTGCTCATAACCATATGCATTTTGAGATTTCAGCCTAGGAAAAGCATGAACACCTTCCTGCAATGCCACTATTTGCAAAGGTCACTGGTTTTTGCACATCGACATTCCTCACACGCTCCAAAGGAAAACTGAAGTAGACATTAGAAGAAGTGATTAAACTTTGCAAGGAGGTTTACTTGTTGCAGATGTCATTATAGAGCAGGTGTTGAACGATACCTTCAACCCACAAATCCAAAGTTAACATGTTTTTTTTGGCCATGCATTGGATGCATTTGGTAAGTCTATGTGCAGGAGGCGCATTCAAATGGCTGGTTCTCAAGGGGTCGATGTAGGGACCTCATCTGTGGCTGCCGTTCGTCGTCGTCCCAAAGAGTATCGATCGGAGTTGATGATTTGGCTGAAAAGTGGCGACAACAACCGACTTCCGAGCCAAATTGTCGACTCCGTAGGCTACTCCATTTATAAAACTAAACAACTTATATGATAATTATTAAAAAAATATAATATATAACTAATTAACATAATTTATATAATAAAATAATAAAAATAAAACAAAAACATATATAAAAATAAAATAATAAAAATGAAAATAAAAACATAAAAAATCTATATAATTTATATAAAAAATTAATAAAAATAAAACAAAAAATAATATAAAAAAACAAAAAAATGTGTTTACATTTGCAGCAAGAATCAACTCTTAAATAAATAGACTCTTAAATAAATAGATTTTTAAGAGTAAGGTAAATTCATAAGCTTCCTTTTCTCCATAGGGGGTAAGGTAAATTCATTCTTAGCAGCCCTCCCGAGGGGGTATAGGCGTAAAGTCTATAAACAAAGGCAAGTGTCAGTCAATGATAGATATTTGTATATATAAAAAATCAATGGCAATGGAAAAAGGGAAGCAGATTATATGTGTCTTTTAAAAAGAAATGGCATTCATTCATATAGAAGTTGGAACTTGTCATAAAGCTAAATAAACTTATATCCTATAGAAATTATAAAAGATATATAGTTTTTTCAGTCAATCTGGGGAACTTTCATCTTATATACTAAAGAGGCAAAGTCTCTTCCTATAATGTCTTTCATATTTATTGATGTCAAACGGGCTAGATCTCTCAATGAAGCCTTACAACTGTACCCCTATAGGAGTGTTTAATGCGTTAGCTTGAGCCTTTGTGATTGATCTTCATCTTAGTTTTGACGCGAATTCATTCCTTCGATGAGTAACAGCTATATCCTTCCCACTCAGTATTGAGGAAACTCAGAATCAAAGAATGACCTGACACTTTCTTATTCGGGGTTATCCGCTTTCGGGGGGATTGAACTGGTGGTCGCTCCAACTCGTTTATTCCCTCCCATTCCCTAAAGTTGGGTTATGGCCTCCACCCACCTCAGTTACTTTCCCTTTCACGCTCCCCTCAAGGAAAAGAAAAAAGGGAATGAGATATTTTATTGCTGCCATGCCTCTGTTTGATGGGTAGCTTGTTCTATACACCTCTTCTCCTATTTGTTTTGTTGGTGCCAGCTTACTCACCCTCCTTATGGTAGTCTCCTAATCCTTCCTTGTTCTAAAAAAAAATATAATCAAATAAAATTTGATGTTATTATTGGGAGGTGTTGGTTGGTTCTAATTTTGGTTTTTTCTGTGATATCCCAGTTTCAATCATCCATCAGCGGAACGCCCGGTTTCCGAATAATCAAACCCGCTGGATAGTGTGTTTCAGAGCAGGTATTGAAGTCTTCATGCCTGTGTTTGCTTGTCATTTCACCTTTAGGGGTAATTGATCACTGCACGGTGTTGTTGTTGCTCATTGCATTCCTCAAAAGATGTGGGGATAACATGTTTGTTGTTCCTGTTCTTGAGGATGCAAGGAAAGTGTTTGACAATATACCTGAATGGAATGTGGTTTTGTGGAGCAATATGATTGCAGGGTATGCTTTGAATGGGAAAGATGAAGAGGCTCTCAAGCATTTGAATCGAGTTCCTAATACTTCTCCCACTCCATCCATGTGCATTTTGCAGGAATTCGACGGTTTATAATGGATATTTAAAGAATATTGGTTAGGAATATTTTCCATTCACTTGAATGCAAAGTTTGAAGGGGTTGCAGATCTAGAGATCAATTCATAGGGAAGATTGCGGTCGAACTATTTGTTGGGATCGAATGACTCTAAGAAGGAATTTGTAGTTAGTCTAAGTTTGGATTCCAAAACCCGGGTGACTTAGGCAATTTAGGAATATCAGATTGATGGAGATTCTAAAGTGTTGGCGTTGGTTTTTAAGAAAAGAATCCGCTACCTTCATTAGAGAATGTGGCTGGGTGGCTTGGGTGAGTGAAACTCTAGGTGGGTGAAACTTTATTGTCTGTCTTGGGTTAGTTAAACTATATCCCTTTGTATTCTCTGACTCCGTCCATGTGCATTTTGCAGGAATTCGACGGTTTATACTGGATATTTAAAGAAGAGAAACTTTGCAAACCCTGATTTTATTTATTGAATCCTTGGAACTTGTCTTGTAAGGATTTGCCTTTGGAATCGTAATAAATTACAAAAATCAGGTATGCAAACCCTCACTATGTTTAAATGATTTTATATTTTACCTATACTTTCTTGGCCGTGGATTTTATTATCTCCAATCATAATATTGTCTGCCTGAATGAGGCAATTTCCAGTTTGTTGAATATTTCATAATTGAGAGGATGTGGACACATACTCAGTGGAGTGTGCTATGTGGACACATGACCTTCAACAGAATTCAAGAATGAGAGGATGACATATAGGTGGAGTTAGGCAATGATGCCACTTATCAAGTTATTGGAGTGAGATCTATCTCATTCCACATGTGCAATCAAGTGATGTTCTTGAGCTAGATGATGTCTTTTATGTTCTTGGTTTAACAATGAATCTTTTTTTAGTTTTAGCCATGAAAAATCTTAGACATGTGGTTGAGTTTGATGATCAACAAGTTGTAGTCAAAGATCATAGCCATGATCTTGGCCGAGTATTGGCCAAAGGTGTGCAAGAGGGTGGCTTGTACAAATTACTTGCTAAAACAATCAAACATAGAGATTAGTGCATGATACTGACAATTGGTGCAGGATTTGACACAAGCTTGATTTGGTCACCTACATTATGGAGCATTACCTCTTTTGAATGACATGGCGTAGGGATTGTTGAACTTCAAGATGAAGAAGAAATGACTGTGCAAGGGTTATGCACTCGAGAAGTATGCCAAAACTACTTGTCCAAGTAGTGAGCATAGATTGAGAGTGCTTTTTGAATACATGATGTGTTTGACATGTTTAATGAAAAGTCTCTCTCCACCATTTATATATATGATAGATGAGGGTGGTGAACAATTGGAAAGTTGAAAGATCATCCACAAACAAGCAACCTTATTAAACATTAGATAGGTCCACATGTCAAGCTCCAACGTAAGCACTCATATCAAGCAAGGTCCCAAGCCAAGTGCTCGAAAAAGAAAGTTCCAACACTACCATCCAAAGGTCTCTATTAATTCCTCCTAAGCCATGTGGTCCTTTCGGTCCACCACACCTCTATGAAACACTCCTCTACTTAAGCATCCTCAAGTCAAGTACAAGCCTCCATGTAAGCAACCAACTATCCCCATGCTACCCAGGGATCAATACCCTCCTCCTAAATGTTCAATACTCCTCCAAGTAGGTCCTCCTCCCAAGAAAGTAACCGAGCCCTCCATGTGTGCAATTTAACCATGCCACATGTCTCCAACTTCATAAGGAGAAGTGCATGACATAAGCATCAAGTCAAAGTAGGGAAATCCATGATTAATCTATCTCCATTGTGTATAAAGTATGCTTGCTAAGGTACAACCAAGTGTAGGCAACATTCCATACATTCCACATTGCATGAAGCACCACTAAGCATGGTGTAAACACTTTGGAAGTAACCCCAAAAGCTAACACATGAAACTCTTTAGCAGGATTTAGAAGCAAGAGGGGGGGATGAGTGTGGAGTTGGGTGATGATGCCATTTAGCTTGTGAAATGATTGGGTTCCATTTCCATCTTGTCGTCATCAAATGATGTTCTTGAAACGAATGATGTTTTGTTTGTTCTTGGTTTGAATAAAAATCTTTATTTAGTCTTTTATAGCATAGATTTTTAGTTTAGAGTTTCATTTGAAGGACAACAATGCACTATTATTGATTTTAATTTAGCAAATCCAAGAACTTTGGTTAGAGGTATGAGAGATGGTGGCCTTTACAAGTTGCTTGATAATCCTCTGGCACTTGTATATGTCGTAGAGAAGCAAGGTGAGCCTTCTAGTTTTGAGGAGTGAGATGCAGAGCATGGGGGGATTCCATGGAGATAGGTTCAAAACCTATCATGGAATCAATAATTGATTCTAGGATTGCAATTGATGGGAGTGTTGAAAGGTATCATGATGGGGTTGTTGGATTCTTCTAGAAAGAGGGAGCTGACATTGATGAGATTCTTAATGGACAATAATCTAGGCACTGAGTTGTGAGCGTCCTGTTGAACAAAGAAGAGGCCCACTGAAATTTCATTTGTTGCTATCTCTTTCAAGCTCTTCAAGAACCAGGTGATCCCCTATTTATAATGCCCTTTGAACTGAAGGAAATTGGCATCTTCACATGTTTCTTGTTTTATGATTAGTTATTAGCAAAAGACACGTCAATCTGCTGTGAATAAACCTGATGAATATCTTGC
The DNA here is from genome assembly GCA_001517045.1 of Pseudotsuga menziesii. NCBI lineage: Eukaryota > Viridiplantae > Streptophyta > Pinopsida > Pinales > Pinaceae > Pseudotsuga > Pseudotsuga menziesii. Next base: position 356,072 of record LPNX011232694.1, read on the forward strand.
ATACCCAAAAAAACCCATGGATGAACCAGATCAGATGCTGAAAAGACCAAGCCTGTTGACTTCTCGGGCAGTTGTTGACAAATTTCAGGGTTGTTGTTGTAGATGCATTGCCAGAACCATGAGCATGGAATCCACCATCAATTCTGGGACTAAAGGGATGATGTTGTTGGTTGTGATATACCATATGATCCATTGAAACATGCAATAGAACCCTTTGTGAACCATGGAGAAGGAAAATAAACAACTACAAATGGACATCCAACCAAGATGACTCTTAAAGCTGGAAAATAGCCCTCAAAATATGCAAAAAATACCCCTTAGGTTGGAACTGATCTAGGGGAAAAATAATGGCACTTTAGGCTGGAAGCATCCTCAATAGCAATGCCTCAACATACTGCTACCAAGCAATGGCCAGAATGTGCCCTCTTTTGCTATAGCATTCTCCTCATAAACTGTGCCCCAAGGGTGCTTCTAAACATCTAGAATTATAGCAAAACCCTTAGTCATAGTTCATCATCAAACCACAACGATCTTAATTGTAGATCATTCATGATTGCTTCTACATAAAACCACCATAGGCTGCCCAAAAAATGCCCAGAAATGCACAAATTGTCCTGTCACCAGCAATAAATTTACATGTGGACACCCATGCAAAATGGGGGGTAACAGAGTGAAGCAATTAAAGCTCACATTCCTTTGAAACTCATACCATTCAAGTGGGCCAAACACCAACTAGATTCTATTTTGTTTTTTGTTTATGCTTGAGCCTCGAGTTTGGAAACAACGAAATTTGGAAAAACATTGCCATTGCAACAAAATATAACAAAACCCATGATTAAGTTTGAGACAGCAGCAGCAAGGATGGAGGCATTGCAGCATGAGGTGTCTTGCCTTTCTAAATTTAGAATAGATAATTACGAAGGACAAAGATGCCAACTCAAAAAATAAATGATGACTAATATTACAAAAGTGGATACTCATATAATGGTGTTTGATCAAGATTTAACAAACTACTTCACTAAATGATGTGCTCCATGATGTTATCAACTTGGACATGTAGGTTTGCTCATAATAATTTTCCTTTGAGGTGCATAATTTGTGATGCCCTTCTTGTGACATTTTCCTACTGGCTGCTCTGAAACATTGTGAACCATCCTCTTTCTTCCAACAATAATTCCTTTCTTATGTGCTGCTGTAAGAGATACATTGGGAAGGAATTGTTGTTTGATTTATACCTCCTGAGAATTACATACCTGGAAAGTCTACTATTCCACTCCTCCTTAGGATCTTCCATCGCCATGTCTATCATCTTATGATGTGCAAGCTTGTCCTGATTTGAGCCAAGATGTGTTTTGCTTTCAAGGAACATAAATCTCTTCCATCTCCCTTCATTTCCCCCTCCTATAACAGTCACACATGCCCAGTTTCAATGCTTTTTTTAACCCCAAGGGTAGTCCTCTTTTATGTCCCAAAAATTCTTCCATCTTTTGCACTGAAGCCTCGTGTATTCTTCACTCCATCTTTTTCACTGAAGCCCCGTGTATTAATGCTGATCTCAGCCCAATTTTGTAAGTTATTTTAGTTTGTAACTTGAGAAGCATTACAACTGGCCTAAAGAGGCATGGCGTCACAAGCAGCCTTCCTGTACAGGCACTGTCAAGGGGTGGACCACTGAATACATAATTCAAGTTCCCTTCAATTTAGCTAAAGCTTTCACGAAACCATGTTGAGATTGTGAGAAGTAGAATGCTTTCAGGAAACCATGTTGAGAATTGTCTACAAAGGTCTCCATTTGATGATAGGTATAATAACAATTATAAAGAACACTTTGCAGAACCATATGGTGAAGGTTGTTCTAAAGCTATTTCCTCAGAAGCAGAGGTGCCTCCCTTTATGGAAAAATTCCGATTTTCAGTGGATGATTATAGTTCTAAAGATTGTTCTCTTCATCAAAACTAGTGTACAGATATACAGATTGTTCTGTGCATTGTTGCGATTCTACACAGATTTCCATGTTTAGAATTTCAAAAACTGGCGTGGTTACCTTGCTTGGTTCCTTTGTCTGGAAGTTTAGTTAAGAATCCATATTCATATCCACAAGTAGTTGGGCTTGAGTTCCAATACTTATGGTGTCTGCATTGTGACAACTTTACATACAACTACTTGGGTGGAATTTCTCCCAATTGTAGTGGGTACCTTGGTGAATGCCATGGTCTAGCATTTTAGTAATTAACCCATATTCAGATCTACAGGTAGTTTCTCTTGAGTTCCATCCACCACAGTGCCTTTGCATCATGACAACACCACATACACCTTCCTGGATTGAATTTCTACCAATGATGTGGGTACCTTGCTGAATGCCCTGTTAAAATTCTAACAACCCCACAGCCACTGTGCCTATGCATTGACATAACTCCAAATGGAGTTCTATAGGTTGATATTCTACCAATGACCCTTTGCATCACTACTTTTCCAAATGGAGTTTCTATGGTTTAATTTCTACCAATGACCCTGGTAAAGTGCCGAAAGGACCCATGTCCATAGGTAGTTGCTCTTGAGTTAAATCTTGCACCTGTTGTGCCAATGCATTGCTACAACTTGAAATCGAGTTCCACAGATTGAATTTCTACCAATGACATTGGTGCCATGCCAAATGCCACGGTCTGGCATTTTGATAAGAAACCCATATCTATAGGTAGTTGGTTTTGAGTTCTGCCCTTGTACATTGACAAAGATTGCAATTTTAGATGTATTATGATTTTCATCATAACCTCATTGTTTGTGTCAATGGTCAAGAAGATATCTGAATCTATATCCATGTGAAATTAATATAGCTGGGATGGAGGCGAAGAATTAATGCTGATCTTAGCCCAATTTTGTAAGTTATTTTAGTTTGTAACTTGAGAAGCATTACAACTGGCCTAAAGAGGCATGGCGTCATAAGCAGCCTTCCTGTACAGGCACTGTCAAGGGGTGGACCAGTGAATACATAATTCAAGTGCCCTTCAATTCAGCTAAAGCTTTCAGGAAACCATGTTGATATTGTGAGTAGTAGAATGCTTTTAGGAAACCATGTTGAGAATTGTCTACAAAGGCCTCCATTTGATGATAGGTATCAAAACAATTATGAAGAACACTTTGCAAAACCATATGGTGAAGGTTGCTCTAAAGATATTTCTTCAGAAGCAAAGGTGCCTCCCTTTATGGAAAAATTCCAATATTCAGTGGATGATTATAGTTCTAAAGATTGTTCTCTTCATCAAAACTAGTGTACAAATATACATATTGTTATGTGCATTGTTGTGATTCTACACAGATTTCCATGTTTAGAATTTCAAAAACTGGAGTGGTTAAGAACCCATATTCATATCCACAAGTAGTTGGGCTTGATTTCCAATACTTATGGTGTCTACATTGTGACAACTTTACATACAGCTACTTGGGTGGAATTTCTCCCAATTGTAGTGGGTACCTTGGTGAATGCCCTGGTCTGGCATTTTGGTAATTAACCCATATTCAGATCTACATGTAGTTTCTCTTGAGTTCCATCCACCATAGTGCCTTTGCATCATGACAACACCACATACACCTTCCTGGATTGAATTTCTACCAATGATGTGGGCACCTTGCTGAATGCCCTGTTAAAATTCTAACAACCCCACAACCACTGTGCCTATGCATTGCCATAACTCCAAATGGAGTTCTATAGGTCGATTGTGGAGAACCTCCTGCAATGAACAATCAAAATGTAAGATATAATAGAAATATTGGAGCACAAAAGATATTTTATTGATTGCAGGCCACTTCAAGGGGGAAACCTCCTTTGAGCAAGCTCAATACAAAATAACTCTTCGATGCTTTCATTAGCATCAACACATACTTATATACTAAGTCTAATATAAACAACTATTAATCCACATGAATGTGGGATAATTCAACCTATTAACTGGATGACTTAACAACTATTACTTACTCCCCATGAATGTGGTATAATACATCATACTAATGGGATGACTTACAAAGCATATACATCTGAAAAAATATACCAACAAAATAAAGAGGGGGGTTGACATGGGTTCTTAACATCCCCTCCCTCTTAGAAAAAGATTTGTCCTCAAAGGTTTAGATGTGGAAACTATTGCTGAATTTGAAGGAGCGGTTCCCATGTAGCATCCTCTGGTTGCATGCTGGGCCACTGAATTGGAGACCTTTGTGATGGACTGAGAGAGAAGCTGACAAGTGTGCTTATTGAGGATGGCATTCGACTTCGAAATGATGGATCCTTCATTATCCCATTCTGGTAAAACAATTTGTGCGCTGATGTTGGCGCTGATCACTTGTTGAATGCGAGAAGGAGGAAGTGCCAATTTATAAGCAACATACCCAATATTTTGAAGAACTAGATATGGGCCAGAGATCTTTGGAGCGAGTGTTTGATTCCCTTTGTGTTTCAAGGAGGATTGCTTGTAATGCTGCAAACGAAGAAAAACCATATCACCAACTTGAAAAGTGCACTCAGAACGATGTTGATCAGCCTGTTGTTTCATGCAGGCTCTTTCCATGTGAAGATTGTCCTACAGGAGGTGAAGAATATGATGTTGGTTTTGAAGAACCATGTCAATTGCCTGAACTGGTGAACTACTGGGGGTGGATGGAAGGAGTATTGGAGGTGCGTGACCATAAACTGCTTCATATGGAGTCATTTTAGATGCAGTGTGGTAGGAATTATTGTACCACCATTTAGTGAGAGGGAGCCACTTTTCCCACTGATGTTGTTCTTCAGAGGTGAAACAATGAAGATAAGTTTCCCAATATTTGTTGACGACTGTAGTCGGACCATCTATTGGTGGGTGATAAACTGAACTCATATGCAGTTTGGTGTCAGTGAGGCGAAAATGACTTGTGAAAGTTGTGTTGTTGTTTGAGACAATGGAATAAGGGATTCCATGAAGAAGGAATATCTGGTCCATGAAAATTTGTGCGATTGAAGAGGTGGTATATGGATGGAGTGTAGTTTCACCCTTGTGGTGCTGACAAGGAACACATTCGGAAACAATATGTTGAATTTTGTGTTGCACCCCCTTACAAAAGAATTTACGTCGCGCCAGCTCATATGTTTTGATGAACCCAAAGTGCGCTGCCGATGGAGAAGCATGGAGTTCATAAAATACCACATTTTTAAGGTCTGTGCTTTGGGGAAGCACCAGATGACCCTTGTATCTCAAAGAAAATCCATCCCAAGAGGAATACGGTACCACAAAAGGGTTAATGGCCAACTATTGGATGATTTCAGATAATGAGGATTCATTGACATAGCCTTGTTGAATAGAGTGTAACCAAGTTGGAATAGGCATACAAATAACTGAAAGAGAAACATGGGCATCAAAGGTGTGGAAAAGAGCATCCACCGCAAGATTGTCCCGAGCCTTCTTATAGTCATAATCCTTGATTTTGATAACCCATTTCTGTTGTGTTGGGGATGAGACCCATTGTTCCAAGAAATATTTCAAACTCTGGTGATCAGTCTTGATGCTGAAAGGATTCTCTAAGAGGGATGGCCACCACTTCTGTATTGTGTGGAAAATAGTCATCATTTCCTTCTCATATGTGGAGGCAGATAAATTATTTCCAGAATTGGATTTGTCGGTGAAGGCAATGGGATGTTCATCATGGAAGAGGACAACCCCAAGTCCATTGTCGTAAGCATCACTCTCAAGAGTGAAGAGCTTGGAAAAATAAGGCATCTGAAAGGTGCATCAGAATGAAAGATCCAAGGGAGTAGTTGAGGTTGCTGAAGGTTGCATCTGAATGAAATGGAGTTGAGCAATGACACCATGTGAATTTGTCTTAAGGAGCTTTTCCATGCGATGGGAACTGATGATGCTGAGAGAACCTAGTTGTAGGCCATTGAATTTGTGTTTGTTCCCATTGACTGAAAATTGCTTCCATAGTTCAGCAAAATCCCATAAGATGGGTCCAAGTGTGCGTAACCATTGAGTTCCCAAAATCACATCACATCCTCCTAGAGGCATGGCAAACATGTTAGAGCGCAAGTTATAATATCCAATAGAGATACACACATTGCGGCACTTTCCTTTGCAAGGTAAGGTGCTCCCTTTGGAAACCATGACTTTAAATATGGAGCAAGGATGGAAAAAACTATCAGCTTGTTTGGCAATATGAGGGTCAATGAAGTTATGGATGCTACCAGAATCAATGAGTATTGTAAGATGAATATTATTGAAGAAACCCTTGACCTGCATGGTTTGTGGGGCGGTGACTCCGACTAATGCATGGAGAGATATCTTGGAATGTTCGTCATGAGAATGAGGGTCAACAGGTGGTTGCTGAATGTCGACCTGATCGTCTACTGGATCCTGAGTAGCTTCACAAATTTCAAGTGCAAGCGGAGAAACCACATCCAAGGGATAGAGATTTGGTTCAGTACATTGATGTCCCTGGGTGAATTTCCCATCGCAATTATAACAAAGTCCTTTTTCCCTACGTGCCCACACGTTGGCTTTAGATAAATGCTTGATAGGAGTGGGTGTAGGAGTTGGAGGGATTGGATGTCTTTGGGAAACCATATTTCAGACCGGAACAAAAGTGGATTTGGGGTGTTGTTGAGCCCTGATCTTGTCCTCCTCCAACTTAGCCAACCCGAGTATTTACATCATTGTGTTGGGACAGAACATGTTAACCTCGGATCGGATTGTATCCTTAAGACCACTGATAAAACAACTCCTCTAGAAGGCATTAGAAAATCCTTCTGTGTGCTTGAATAATTTCTCAAATTCTGTCTGATACTCTCTCACAGTGCCAATCTAACAAAGTTTGGTGAGTGCTCTTGTGAATTCATCAAAACCACTAGGGCCAAATCGGTGCAAAAGGAGTTGGAAAAAATCTGTCCATTGGGGCTCTTCATGATCCTTGATGTACCAACAGAACCATTGAAGGGCTTCACGTTCCAAATGAAATGATGCAAGTGGGACTTTGGTGACATCAAAAGTGTTATGCATATTAAAGTATTGTTATGCCTTGTGTATCCATCCAATTGAATAATCACCATTGAAGCGAGGGAAATCAATCTTCGGCCCACGAAAGTTGCTGGAAGAAGAGAACTTAGTGTCTGTAGAAGACTCAAGCTATTGTCGGTTGCTCATGGCTGAATGCTGAAGATGGAGGTTGCGAAATCTTTGATCCAGATCTGCGAGTTTGGTCTTGAGGGTGACAAGTTCTTCTTCCATTTGTCTATTCTCTCCTGTGCGGGTGACAACAACATGATTTTTTTTTTAATTTTTTTTTTGGTGGGGGGAATGGGTAGAAAAACAAAAACAGAGAGGGTTTTAGAAAAGAAACATTTTGAGTTGGGAAAGACGTGAGTGGGTAATTGGAGTTGACTAGGTTTGGGACACTTTCTGAAGGAGAAGTGAACTTCAGAAGCGGGGTGAAATAATGGGAAAATTTTTCAGAGAGGGACAATGAAGCAGAATTAAGAAACGAACACTATGGCAAAATTTGAAGGCGATTGGGTGAGAATTGAAGAAGCTATGACAAATGTGGAATTTCGAGATTCGGGAAGTGGAATTTGGGATAGGGTCCTCAATGAATGAAATATGTAGAATGGAATGATGGGGGTGACTATGAATTTTTAAGGGAAATGGAGCTAAATTAAGGAAGATGTGGCTAAAAAAAAAATAAAAAATTTATACTCAATTTTTCTTTTTAAGAAATGATCTGTGGCGGTGCTAGAAAGCTGTGCTTTATCAACTTGAATTGGAGTAAATGATCCGTGACGAGTCTGGATTTCTCCTTGTTATCAACTATAAATAGATATGGACCCCATGTATATTCAGCTTCCTAATGGTTCAAAGGTATTCACTCGGCTACCAAGGCTGTCTCAGGCTTGAGTATTGGGGCAATACCCCTCACTTCACGGCGCAGGTAAAACTGCTAACCGCTTGGCCAAAAACGATAGCTCTTTGATTTTCCTCATGGATGGGAATCTAGTCAATCTGGTGGGGGTCATTTCCCTTTTCACTTGGCAAGTCCTCTCAATGGCCAGCTACTTCGGGGTTCCTATGGTACTCCTCACATTGAGTTTTAGGGCTATGCCCAAGTACTTCCCACAGTTAAGCAGATAGGGTTTATTCCCTGATCTGAATGAAAAATACCTCTGCAAGAAGAAGAACTACTGCAATAATCACAGTGCTAGAAAAAATGTGGCAGAAATTCCACCCAATTCTCAAAAACCCGTAATTAGAGCTAGGGTTTGAGATGAAAACTTTTAAAATGAGCATAAACTGATCTATATTACTCAGAATCGCTATTATAGCCTGTTTCTAGAGCTGGAACAACCACTCTGCTTCTACCCACGAGATCGGAATAGAAATCTGGGCACTCAGTCAAAATATTTTCGCTCTGCAATTTCTGCAGTCGTCACTGAAATTCTGAAAAATTGCTGATTTTAAATCCGTGATATCTCCACTTTTAGAACTCCAAATGAGAAGATTGTTTTTTTGAAACTATGTATTTTTGAAAGAGGAATTCAGATATGCAACCTGTTTCTTCTGATTATGTGCAGAAAGTTTCATAAATTTATCTAAAAGTCGCCACCCAATTTTGCCCTCTTTTTTTGTTTGGAAAAGAAAAAAAGATTTCCCACTTGTGCCAAGGAAAGTGCTCTGATACCATATGTGGAGAACGTCCTGCAATGAACAATCAAAATGTAAGATATAATAGAAATATTGGAGCACAAAAGAGATTTTATTGATCGCGGGCCACTTCGAGGAGGCAACCTCCTTTGAGCAAGCTCAATACAAAATAACTCTTCGATGCTTTCATCAAACTCAACACATACTTATATACTAAGTCTAATCTAAACAACTATTACTCCACATGAATGTGGGATAATTCAACCTATTAACTAGATGACTTAACAACTATTACTTACTCCCCATGAATGTGGGATAATACATCATACTAATGGGACAACTTACAAAGCATATGTGTCCGACAAAATATACCAACAAAATAAAGAGGGGGGTTGACACGTGTTCTTAACATCGATGTTCTACCAATGACCCTTTGCATCACTACTTCTCCAAATGGAGTTTCTATGGTTGAATTTCTATGAATGACCCTGGTAAAGTGCCGAAAGGACCCATGTACATAGGTAGTAACTCTTGAGTTAAATCCTGCACCTGTTGTGCCAATGCATTGCTACAACTCCAAATTGAGTTCCACAGATTGAATTTCTACCAATGACACTGGTGCCATGCCAAATGTCCCGGTCTGGCATTTTGATAAGAAAACCATATCTACAGGTAGTTGGTTTTGAGTTATGCCCTTGTACATTGACAAAGATTGCAATTTTAGATGTATTATGATTTTCATCATAACCTCATTGTTTGTGTCAATGGTCAAGAAGATATCTGAATCTATATCCATGTGAAATTAATATAGCTGAGATGGAGGCGCAGAATTAATGTTGATCTTAGTCCAATTTTGTAAGTTATTTTAGTTTGTAACTTGAGAAGCATTACAACTGGCTTAAAGAGGCATGGCGTCATAAGCAGCTTTCTTGTACATGCACTGTCAAAGGGTGGACCACTGAATACATAATTCTAGTGCCCTTCAATTCAGCTAAATCTTTCAGGAAACCATGTTGATATTGTGAATAGTAGAATGCTTTCAGGAAACCATGTTGAGAATTGTCTACAAAGGTCTCCATTTGATGATAGGTATCAAAACAATTATGAAGAACACTTTGCAAAACGATATGGTGAAGGTTTCTCTAAAGTTATTTCTTCAGAAGCAGAGGTGCCTCCCTTCATGGAAAAATTCCAATTTTCAGTGGATGATTATAGTTCTAAAGATTTTTCTCTTCATAAAACTAGTGTATAGATATACATATTGTTCTGTGCATTGCTACGATTCTACACAAATTTCCATGTTTAGAATTTCAAAAACTGGCGTGGTTACCTTGCTTGGTGCCTTGGTCTGGCAGTTTGGTTAAGAAACCATATTCATATCCACAAGTAGTTGGGCTTGAGTTCCAATACTTATGAAGTCTGCATTGTGACAACTTTACATACAGCTACTTGGGTGTAATTTCTCCCAATTGTAGTGGGTACCTTGGTGAATGCCCTGGTCTGGAATTTTGGTAATTAACCCATATTCAGAGCTACAGGTAGTTTCTCTTGAGTTCCATCCACCATAGTGCCTTTGCATCATGACAACACCACATACACCTTCCTAGATTGAATTTCTACCAATGATGTGGGTACCTTGTTGAATGCCCTGTTAAAATTCTAACAACCCCACAGCCACTATGCCTATGCATTGCCATAACTCCAAATGGAGTTCTATAGGTCGATATTCTACCAATGACCCTTTGCATCACTACTTCTCCAAATGGAGTTTCTATGGTTGAATTTCTACCAATGACCCTGGTAAAGTCCCGAAAGGACCCATGTCCATAGGTTGTTGCTCTTGAGTTAAATTTTGCACCTGCTGTGCCAATGCATTGCTACAACTCCAAATTGAGCTCCACAGATTGAATTTCTATGAATGACATTAGTGCCATGCCAAATGCCCCAGTTTGGCATTTTGATAAGAAACCCATATCTACAGGTAGTTGGCTTTGAGTTCTGCCCTTGTACATTGACAAAGATTGCAATTTTAGATGTATTATGATTTTCATCATAACCTCATTGTTTGTGTCAATGGTCAAGAAGATATCTGAATCTATATCCATGTGAAATTAATATAGCTGAGATGGACGCGAAGAATTAATGTTGATCTCAGCCCAATTTTGTAAGTTATTTTAGTTTGTAACTTGAGAAGCATTACAACTGGCCTAAAGAGGCATGGCGTCACAAGCAGTCTTCCTGTACAGGCACTGTCAAGGGGTGGACCACTGAATAAATAATTCAAGTGCCCTTCAATTCAGCTAAATCTTTCAGGAAACCATGTTGATATTGTGAGAAGTAGAATGCTTTCAGGAAACCATGTTGAGAATTGTCTACAAAGGTCTCCATTTGATGATAGGTATCAAAACAATTATGAAGAACACTTTACAGAACCATATGGTGAAGGTTGCTCTGAAGCTATTTCTTCAAAAGCAGCGGTGCCTCCCTTTATGGAAAAAGTCCAATTTTCAGTGGATGATTATAGTTCTAAAGATTGTTCTCTTCATCAAAACTAGTGTACAAATATACATATTGTTATGTGCATTGTTGCAATTCTACACAGATTTCCATGTTTAGAATTTCAAAAACTGGCGTGGTTACCTTTCTTGGTGCCTTGGTCTGGAATTTTGGTTAAGAACCCATATTCATATCCACAAGTAGTTGGGCTTGAGTTCCAATACTTATGGTGTCTACTTTGTGACAACTTTACATACAACTACTTGGGTGGAATTTCTCCCAATTGTAGTGGGTACCTTGGTGAATGCCTTGGTATGGAATTTTGGTAATTAAGCCATATTTAGATCTATAGGTAGTTTCTCTTGAGTTCCATCCACCATAGTGCCTTTGCATCATGACAACACCACATACACCTTCCTGGATTGAATTTCTATCAATGATGTGGGTACGTTGCTGAATGCCCTGTTAAAATTCTAACAACCCCACAGCCACTGTGCCTATGCATTGCCATAACTCCAAATGGAGTTCTATAGGTCAATATTATACCAATGACCCTTTGCATCACTACTTCTCCAAATGGAGTTTCTATGGTTGAATTTCTACCAATGACCCTGGTAAAGTGCCGAAAGGACCCATGTCCATAGGTAGTTGCTCTTGAGTTAAATCATACACCTGTTGTGCCAAATGCATTGCTACAACTCCAAATTGAGTTCCACAGATTGAATTTCTACCAATGGCATTGGTGCCATGCCAAATGTCCCAGTCTGGCATTTTGATAAGAAACCCATATCTACAGGTAGTTGGTTTTGAGTTCTGCCCTTGTACATTGACAAAGATTTCAATTTTAGATGTATTATGATTTTCATCATAACCTCATTGTTTGTGTCAATGGTCAAGAAGATATTCGAATCTATATCCATGTGAAATTAATATAGCTGAGATGGAGGCGAAGAATTAATGTTGATCTCAGCCCAATTTTGTAAGTTATTTTAGTTTGTAACTTGAGAAGCATTACAACTATCCTAAAGAGGCATGGCGTCACTAGCAGCCTTCCTGTATAGGCACTGTCAAGGGGTGGACCACTGAATACGTAATTCAAGTGCCCTTCAATTCAGCTAAAAATTTCAGGAAACCATGTTGAGATTGTGAGAAGTAGAATGCTTTCAGGAAACCATGTTGAGAATTGTCTACAAAGGTCTCCATTTGATGATACGTATCAAAACAATTATGAAGAACACTTTGTAGAACCATATGGTGAAGGTTGCTCTAAAGCTGTTTCTTTAGACACAGAGGTGCCTCCCTTTATGGAAAAAGTCCAATTTTCAGTGGATGATTATAGTTCTAAAGATTGTTCTCTTCATTAAAACTAGTGTATAGATATACAGATTGTTCTGTGCATTATTGCGATTCTACACAGATTTCCATGTCTAGACTTTAAAAAACTGGCATGGTTACCTTGCTTGGTGCCTTGGTCTGGCAGTTTGGTTAAGAACCTATATTCATATCCACAAGTAGTTATGATTGAGTTCCAATACTTATGGTGTCTGCATTGTGACAACTTTACATACAGCTACTTGGGTGGAATTTCTCCCAATTGTAGTGGGTACCTTGGTGAATGCCCTAGTCTAGCATTTTGGTAATTAACCATATTCAGATCTACAAGTAGTTGCTCTTGAGTTCCATCCACCACAGTTCCTTTTCATCATGAAAACACCACATACAACTTCCTGGATTGAATTTCTACGAATGATGTGGGTACGTTGCTGAATTCCCTGTTAAAATTATAACAACCCCAAAGACACTGTGCCTATGCATTGCCATAACTCCAAATGGAGTTCTATAGGTCGATATTCTACGAATGAACCTTTGCATCACTACTTCTCCAAATGGAGTTTCTATGGTTGAATTTCTACCAATGACCCTGGTAAAGTGCCGAAAGGACCCATGTCCATAGGTAGTTGCTGTTGAGTTAAATCCTACACCTGCTATGCCAATGCATTGCTACAACTCCAAATTGAGTTCTACAGATTGAATTTCTACCAATGACATTGGTGCCATGCCAAATGCCCCGGTCTGGCATTTTGATAAGAAACCCATATCTACAGGTAGTTGGTTTTGAGTTCTGCCCTTGTACATTGACAAAGATTGCAATTTTAGATGTATTATGATTTTCATCATAACCTCATTGTTTGTGTCAATGGTCAAGAAGATATATGAATCTATATCCATGTGAAATTAATATAGCTAAGATGGAGGTGAAGATTAATGTTGATCTTAGCCCAATTTTGTAAGTTATTTTAGTTTGTAACTTGAGAAGCATTACAACTGGCCTAGAGAGGAATGGCGTCACAAGCAGCCTTCCTGTACAGGCACTGTCAAGGGGTGGACCACTGAATACATAATTCAAGTGCCCTTCAATTCAGCTAAAGCTGCCACAACAAGGGGGGATTGGCACTTCCATGAAATTTACCCTTATCCCAAACATTCGCCTACCCTAAAGTGATTTGAAATGTTAGGATATTAGACATTAGGAGATTTCTTAAGATTGATTTGGTTTATTGTAACTTTAAGTCATGTGTTTTAGTGTCCACTTGGCCCAAATTGCTATTGCATGCCTTGCTGCACATCCACAAGGACAAGCACAAGCACTACCTTGTCACTTGGAAGTGCATGAACCCTGGTGGGGGTTATATAGATACCTGCTTTCACGTGGGGGTTATATAGATCCCTTCTTTCACTGACCTCACAAGCCATTGTTGACACATTAGTATTTTTATTTTCGAAAATTCATCTATAAGTGTTTGCATGGACTTTGAAAGACAATTCCTACTCTTTATACTTAGGATGTTAGTATTAACAATGTCTTGTGCCAAAATTTAACAGAATATTGTTTGCTTTATTATCTTAGACAAATATTTGAGGTTTTCTTTGTTTTTTACGAGGTTGTAGTGGTTTTCTTTTTGCTTGCAATTTTAGTTTTGTTCATATTATTTTCTTTATTGTGTACTGGATGAGGATGAGACAAGTGTATCGTCGAGATTGATTCTATGGCAGTCGTTCAAAATTTGAAATAAACAATTATAAAAAAAAAGAATATAGAAAATAACTGATAATGATGAATAGATAAATTGGTAGCGATGCATGGATAACTCAGAGTTGAAATAGTTTAACTAAAAGAATACAAGAAATAAAAAGAACCCAAACTATCTTCCATTCCATTGTTTATCTCTCAACCATTTAATCCCTATTAACATGATCTAACCACAAACTATGTAGATGTGCTAGTCCTATATAAACAACCTAGTTACATACCCAAATATAAATCCAAATTGATCCGCATAAACTTTGACCCAGTATTTTCTTAAAAAACCAACCATGTATATGTTTGCAACCTCCCTCTATTTGGTGCAAAGCTTATAAATTTTGTGATTTTGGAAGCACAAACCTCCTGCTCCCATATTTATTCATTGCAGGTGATATTTCTACTCGTTTTGGGCTCTTAAACCATATCGTTGTCAATCATTCATTCAATAAATCTAATAAAATTGACTATTGAGGGATTTATGCTGGTATTGCCTTTTATGTGCACAACATCCCTATGATTTTATATCCGCCACCAGCTATTTAATTATTTTTATATTTTTAGAGGCGACGATTTTTTTCACAACAATTTATTTATAGTTTTGGTGTTAACGGCACACAGGGCTTCCTCTGCACCACTTTTACCCTACACACTCCTCTGTTTTTCCTGCCCATTACAGTCTCCGCCATATACAAAGCTGTTGTTCCAGTAGTTTCTCTTACAGTAAAAAATAGTGGTAATATACCTCTTCCATTTAAAAACCCTTTGCTTTTGATTAAATTTCAAAAATTTAATCAGTTTCTGATTGTTGACATCGCTTCTTTTTGCAGATTAGGACTCAAGGCTAACGCCAGGATGTCTTGGTGTACTATTGAATCGGACCCTGGTAAGTTATTTTCTATTATTAAGTGACTTTATTCAGTTAATAGCCCTTTTGAATCCAATGGAAATCCTTGTTTTTATTTTATTTTAAACCTTTTTTTACCACATTGAAGTTCAATTGTGTCTGTCCATGATTTTGGGGCCTCCTATGTTGTGTTGTACTCATTGATGTGATTTCATGGGAATCGAACTAATATTGATGTGATGTAGTGTTGTTTCTTGCAAATTTGACCACAATGCAAATTAACTTATAAACATAAAAACCAAGCTTCTCTACTAATGATAGCCTCTGGTGTTCATTGTCAGAAAAATTGCATAGTTAGATTTCGGGTCTATATGTTTTGTGCATGTGCTTTATGCAATTGGACTTTTTACAGCCTATTTGAAATTAAAACCTTTTAACCATTAAACAATCTAATATGCTGCCTTACTTATTGAAGAATTTTCTCTATTGGTGTTGGAGCTTTGAATTGTTGTTGCATCAGTGAGGATTAGGTACTTTTGATTGGTTGAGGCCTATAACTTAATATATTTTTGGTAGTCAAGCTACATTTTCCTCCTTGCTATTTGTTACCAAAGTATTAGAGGATTAGGTACTTTGCTATTGGTTGAGGCCTGTAACTTGATATTTGATAGGCATCCCATCTACATCTTCATCTTTGCTATTTGTTAGGAAAGTGATCCAAACACACAACAAAATGATTAGAAAAGGAGAAAATAGCATCCTCAAGACTGTGTATTTATAGTCACCAAGTTGTAATGAACTTGGAGACTGAAGATAAATATGGATCTTCACCTCATTATGGACTAGCCTAGTATGGACATGGATATGGGAATTGCATTAATCTGAGAGATTTGTGCCAGGCATGAACTCCAAACATTCAATTCTCCTGACAACTTTGAATATGAATTCCCTTAGCAATGTTTTCAAATGAATATATTGTCAGAATCTAAACTAAATTAAACTGTTTTCTAGAGTAGTTCCTTAGATAGACTTTCGTTAAGACATTCCATAGATGGAACCTGTATCTGTTATGATTATTCTCATCTCATTTTCAAATGCATAGACTTTAATTTGTGTAGACTTGGAAATGTACTGGTTAAAGCATGGATTCCCTACCGAAATACTGTTAACTACCTTCCTTTACATGAAGCTTCCAAGGAAGCCACAAAGCACCTATATGGTCTGTTCAAGAAAACTGTAAAAGTCAATATGTACAAATAGCTAACAAGGAAAACAAAATCAATGGAATACAAGGGCAGGATGATGGATGTATTGTGCTTATGGCTAAAAAATATTTATGATTACAAACATGATATCGGACCATTTATTTCATCAGCAAATTTGGTCATTTGATATAGGAAAGTTGAATCCTATCATTTGATAAGTTGTCTGATCTTCATGTAACTATTCGAGTGATGTGATTTTTGAAAGTCTGGTAGTGGGTGACACTTGGTGATTGCTTAAAATTTTATTAGCTTTAGTTATAGGAAAATCTGTACATAGCTCTCAGGAATTAGTTTATCATAAATACTAGTTACTGGTAAGTTGTAATAGTAATAATTATGTAGTTTGTAGATTGATATCTATCATAAATTTGTTTGAATATCATCATTGTTAAGAAATAACAACTTCTTAAAGGGCACTAGCTCAATGGTAGAGTGCCTGCCTAATTATAGGCAGGAGGTTGGTGGTTCGATTCCTCCGTGCCCTATCATAAATTTGTGACTACAAAAATGACTAAATTCACATATATACGACTATATAGTCATTAATATGTTAACATCTAGTAGTTTATTTAGTCTTATATTTCGTCATTAATGGTTTCAATCAGTGACTAAATCAGTGACTAAATCAGCGACTAAATCAATGACTAACTCAGTGACTAAATCAATGACTAAATCCTTGACTAAATCAATGACTAAATCATTAACTATCAATGACTAAAACAATGACTAAATCAATGACTAAATCATTGACTATCAATGACTAAATCAATGACTACTAAGTCAAGCTATTAATGACTAGTGAAATACGACTAGCTATAAGATAGTGGAAATTTGCTACTATTAGTCACCGACTCAAAAATAATCGTTTATAGCCTGATTTTAGTCATTTTTTTAGTCATTAATTTCTCATTTTCTTCTAGTGCTCGTTTCCCATGTTATTTATCTTATGTTTATACATCAAGTACCTAGTCATAGCCATGCTCTCTATGGGGGAACTACCTACTATATGAGTAGAATAAGATAAGGCGTATTTATTTTAATTTTGAGGTTATAAGTTATAAAATGCTTTTGTATTTTCTAAATCTTCCTCTAAGATTCTCTAGAAATGTTGCACCCCCGTACTTCACAATCATACAAGATAACAAGGATGACAAGAGTTTCAAAGAGGAACTTATTTTTATCCTGCATGACCAGATTGGATGATTTACAGTTGTTTTCAAGACCAAAATAATATTTCCACCCTCCATTAATACTTTTTTCAATGCTATAGTTCCAATTGACACAGGTTCACTTCTTTGCATTGCTTAAGTAATTTTTCCAAATTATTCAAATCTTCTTCAAAATATCCACCATGAGAGATAAAGTCATCCATAAAGTCTTCCATGGTTTTGTTAAATGTACAACATCATAAGTCATTCTCCATGAGACTTGTGTTGTATCAAGTCCAAAACTTATGTTGTATTAAGTTTATAAACTTCTCCATGTGACTTGTATTGTATCAAGTCCATAAATTATGTTGTATTAAGTTCAGAAAATTATTTTGTATTAAGTTAAGAGCTTGTGTTGTATAGGACATTGTGTTGTATCAAGTCCTATTCATGATATATGCATGTACTATGATCTTGTGTTGTATCAAGATCGAAACCTTTTGTTGTATCAAGATCAGAACCTTGTGTTGTATAAAGTTCAAAGAATTATTTTGTATCAAGTCTGGAACTTATGTTGTATTAAGTTTAGGAGCCTTATGATGTATCAAGACTTGTCTTGTGTTGTATCAATACCATATGGATTGTGTTGTATCAAGTCATGAGGATATACTATGTGATGTATGGCTAGTCATGGTCACTAGGTGCTATAAGTCTCCTTTAGGGATTATCTACCCCTAAAGTGATTTACTTTAGCATATGACTATATGACCTGGGGTAATACATATGATCATAGGTTCAGAGCAATTCTTCTAAGTATGTTATGATAAATATGATTAATTAATTAAACACTCATGGACCATGCAGATTTAATTAATGATAAATGAGATGAGCACATAGATAGAGTAAGGATTCAAATTTTCCATGTTATACCTCTAGTGAACTTGAATTATAAAGACATCAGTTAAATCTAAGTCGTGGAAAACAAGTTTTAGTTAATTATGGAATATACTTGATTTATGAAAAGTGTTTGTTGTGGATGGAATTAATTGAGAAGCACTAAAGACATTCAATTAAACTCCTAACTAATGGTCAAGTAGTTAGTTAATAAGTTCACATTCAATTCAATTCAGTTTAGTTCAATTCAATTAAGTCTAGTTTAGTTCAATCAGTTAACATTTAGTTAAAGGAAGTTAACACTAGTGAATTAATGGAGGGCACATATATTCAATATGGGAGATAATTTCGAGGTGACAACTTGGAACCAAGTCAAGGAAGGCACTATAGATAATGGGTGGATAGTGCACATAGTGTTCACAGTTCCCAAAAGGCATGCAACCATTCGCTACCTCTCATTGTATGATTGAATAAGCTTGTTATTATAGTGTTATGCACTTGGGAAGGCATAAACAATATTCTGAGTGATTTCTATTCTCTAATGATGCTTTGATATCTCTTATCAAGCAATCTAAAAGTGTTGTAAAATCAATCTTTGAAATTATATATCATACTACAAGGATTGTTGTGTTTTTCATCCTTCGAATATGGAGGGTTTTCCCAACGGTACATCATGTGTCTTATGGATGGAATGATTTGTGTGTTTGAATTTTTTATGAGATCTACATGCACTGGATTTGTTTATAAAAAGTTTTAAAGTTCAAGTATCTTCAATTTTTTCTTAAACATTGACACTCACTTCTTTCAATCCATTATACACCCTCTATGTCCCATTCATTTCCATCCCGTCATCACCTCTTCCATCCCTGATATTTTCATTGACCATTTATATCCTTTCCCCACATATTTAGGCACTCCCAAAATCTTCATGTGTTACATTGCAGAAACTCCATCCGTAATGTTGCAGAACCTTTTTTCGTTCCATTGCAAAAACCCTTTCCATAATGTTACGAAATGTCCTTCTGTCACATTGCGAAAACTCCAATACACCACATTAGATAAATATTGTTTTCATTGAAATTTTTCCTTCACATGAAAGAAACTTTATTACTTACAGGGCCCAACATTAGTACTATCTCTAGCATGTACTGGAGTAGTAGCATCGCAGATCAGCATAACACGCAGCACAACTCCGCTCCATCATAGATTCAGATTCAATATCCACCCAAGGCCACATCAAATATCACCCAGATATGACTCCTCAAAAAATCATTTCAGAATGTCAGCACAAACCCACACATTCCATTTTCTTGGAAAGGAAATGCACACCATAACTATACCACCTCATCAGCAGAGAAAATGGGGGTCTTTATCCATAAGTCTCGTTGATGAGTATGATAGTATGATAGCATTCGATAAGTATGATAGTATGATAGTATGATAGTATAATAGTATGATAGTATGATAGCATTCGATAAGTATGATAGTACTGATGATCATGATTTACTAGGCCATCTATCCAACACGAGGTCATTTGCAGGATTAGTTGGGGGGAGAAGTTAGAGGTGCCTTTAAATATAACCAACTATAGCCAAAATAAATGAATGGGTTGAGGAAACTTACCAAAATCGACATGTAAATAACTCTTCCATTCATGAGCCACTAGCTAAATCATTACCGAAAATACCATTGTGCCACCCTATGATGCCATGATAACTTACCTTCTGATGGTTTAGGTCCTTTTTCTTTTCTTTTTTGGGAATCAATAAAAAGATTTGAGTGATGAATTGAATTAGAAAGAACCTAAGGGATAATGAAGAATTGATTACAATGGGAAGAGCGATCCAAAGTGAACCTGACAATGCAAGTATGGTCTATAAGAAAAAAGAGGTGAAAACGATCTTCTAGCAGACATGATGGTTGAATTATTATGACAAAATGAAGGACAGAGACATTGGGATTGGAATGGAGTTTGCTTGAATATATGAATATGCAGTTGTAGAAGTAAGAGGATTTAAGGTTCAGGTAGACGAGTTGACAATTGGAATGGTGTCATGGTTGCTCCACATGTCTATCTACAACAATCGTAGGACATGGGATGAAAGTCTTCCATACATCCAACATAGCTATAATTGAGGAAAACATAGTTCAATAGGAAAGAGTCCACTTCAATTATGTTATGGATTTCAACCCTCAACACCTATCGACTTAGTTGTTGATTGACTAGTTCGATTGACATAGACCATAAATAGTGAGAAGTCAATAAAGAACTCAATTTCAAGGATATGCTTTGTGAGATTCATAAACAAGAACAAGAGAAGATGGAGAAACCTAATGAGAAATCTAGGGCACGATATGACAAAAATTGTATTCCTCATTAGTTCAAAATTGCAGATCAGTGCTAGTTGCATGTTAATAAATAAAGATTCAATGGTGTGCATAGGAAGTTGAAGCCTTTACGATATGGTCCTTACCCCATTTTTGAGAAAATTGGGGAGTTGTCCTTAGCTGGGTTTGCATCCCGTATTCAATAGGGAATTTATTCGACCGTATTTTCCACCACTATTAGAACAAATCAACTTACTGCCAACAAATATAGAATGCATCCATCCAGATGTTCAAGATACCCATGTCGTCGATACCATTTTCATATGTCAAGCACGCCATACAAGAATGCAAACAATTCCATTGTTTCAGGTGGCCAATTAGGACAACTTCCATCTCAAGGAAAGTGATATATTCTCATTGAATTGGAGCACAAGTTTCCTCATATGCTTCAAGAAGAAATGGGAACCATTGCCACTTAAGGGGGGATGTATGATCCATTCCAAGACTCAAGTAGTGACTAGTACATGTCGATTCCTTGATCGTATCTCAGTCATATTGACTTAGCTGATCCTGCAGATCATTCAATCCATCAACTTATTCCACCCGACAGATCAATCAATCCATTGACTTGGTCGACCTATAGATTGGTCAATTCATCGAATTAGATGAACCAATGGATTATTCGATCCATCAACTCAGTCAACCCACATATTATGCAATATTCTAAAAGGGTTGTGTATATGTCACTTTTTGTTCTAGTATTTTTTCCTCGTCTATGTACTTTTTGATTTGTTCCTATACCACCACTAGCTCTTTTTGGATGCACCTGGAAATTTTTGGCCCTGGTAAGGATTTATCATGTTTTCCTTGAGTATTTTTCATTTTCCATTGATTTGGGT
This sequence comes from Pseudotsuga menziesii, assembly GCA_001517045.1. NCBI lineage: Eukaryota > Viridiplantae > Streptophyta > Pinopsida > Pinales > Pinaceae > Pseudotsuga > Pseudotsuga menziesii. The sequence goes on from LPNX011232694.1 coordinate 377,685, forward strand.
AGGGTTATTCTACTACAATTTCCTAATAAATAAATGGTGTTCCAGGTCCATTGTTTTTGTAGTTTCAGGCTATGGAAAGAGGCTCTAAATCTAGTTGCATAACATAGTAGTTGTGGGGGGCTGAAAGGCTTACAGATAAGTTTGAAGTTTATACACAACATGCATGCAAAGGTCAGTTGAGACAAGTAGCTTTAATACGTGGTTCGATGAAGGATATTGATCATCTAATGTGATCTTGTTGGTCATTATACATTATCATGGTCAAACCATGGAATGAATCTGTGGTTCCATAGCTAATTTGGGAGTCACTAGTTCTATATCCAACTCAATAATCACATAAAATCTTCAACGATTTGAAATATTTTGAGTCATCTAGTGATTATGCTTGTTTGTTTTGAAATATTTTTCATCTTAGAACTGCATCCACGCTTCATGATATTAGCCTCTTGAATTGGCTCATGAAATCCCTTGAAGAATTAATAGATGGACCTTATTTGGTAATAGGTTGTAACTGTACAATATTTTCATAATCGTTTCTATGGGTTTTGATGTATAAAAAAATTGACTCTCTCTAAGGGAGGATTAGCCATCAACTTGCATAGAATTATTGAACCTTTATGTAATCACACTTTATTATATAAATATGTTATTTTGTGGTTCTTAATGTGTTGATCGATTTCCTGTGAGTGAGTGGCTTGCCCAACTCATGGATATCAAGGAAGGACTCCCTTCTGGTGACAGGTGATGTTGTAGTTTAGAATTTTCTTTGTTTATGCAAGTTACTATTTTATTCATTGTTTGTATTCAAAATTTTTTGTGTCGATTACAGACTGGTGTGAGTTCTTAAGTAGTTGCAATTTTTCTTTATATATATTATTGAAATAAGAGAGGAGTACGTGTGTTATGGGTGCCTGATTGGAAGAAATGAGACTATGGTGAAGGATTGTAGTGATATATTTTTGAATTTATATTTCTAGTTAATAAGGTTAGAAGCAAATTTTTAATTCTAATTAGTACCTTGCTAATTTACTTGTCGTCAGCTGCTAGTTTCGTAGGATTTATTTTTTGCAGAATTAATGAACATTTAGAATTGGATTTGGTTGTTTAAATTCTTTTTTGTAGTATATATGGGACAATTTGTTGTAATTGATAGAACAATGCTTCTAGTTCAAATCAATTTAAATACTTTCCTATAGTTGTTACTTAATCAAAAACCTTTCACCAACAATTGCATTTTCTGATCTGGATCCATTAATTCATTGATCTTCCCTGTATTGAAAATCATTTGAATTATAGTGTTTGACATAAATCTTGTCAGGTAGCTCATAAGTCTTTTGTAAACCTGGGTTGATAATTTATGAATAGATTTCAATTAATCTTTTAAATTAATTAGAAGGTAAAATAAACAGTTGTCAATTTGGCGCCATTGTCGGTGATATGCCAAGGACATTGCAATTTTGGTTGATTGTTTTGTGGGTATGATTTTTTGAATCGATTTTTGAGTTTGTCTCGTATGATATTTTATGGAATTATTTTTGTGTGATCTCCGAGGAGGGACAAGTAAGACGCACACACAATTCCACTGGGGTATTTCCCACCACAAGTCCCTGTGATTTTGAATCATGACAATCATTCATGCGTATAATAAGAGATAGTATAGGTAGGCTTTGTATATGCATATAATATCCCACCAGAAAATAACCGTGCAGAAAATGCAGGAAGCTCAATAATATGAGGACACACTCATAGGAACCCATCCTCTACTAACATTCCTAAATAGGAAAAACTTGATCATTCCACCACTCCCACTGGAAGAGTTGTTTTACCAACTCACATTGATGATGAAATTCCAATGACAAAATTTGTTCAGGGAGAAGAAATTTCCAACCAATTAAGTGATAACAGTCAGTTGAACGAGGAATATAAGTTTACCAACTCCCCATTACCAGCTAGATCAACTACATTTGAAGGTTTTTGGGTAAATATGGATGGAAGTGGGGAGAACATTCCAAACAGGGAGGAAACAAACCAAGGATAAACAAATAGGGAAGATTCAAGTATCAGGACAAATACTTTTGAATTTCCAATTAGAAATTTAGGGTCTACACTTACAAACCAAATGAATAATATTCCACATTCGACATTGCTGAATTTTCATGGCATGGCTAGTCAGGACCCATACACGTTTCCGTTTGAATTTGATGTCCTTTGTAGGATCTATGATTACTTTATATATCAACATAAACTAAAACTTTTCCTAGCCACGTTGAAGAATCAGGCACTCAGATGGTTCATGGGGCCGGGAGGGGATATCATCTCAACCTGGGCACAAATGTAGAAAACCTTCCTGGATAAGTATCGAGAATATTGTAAGGATACATATTGGGAGGAAGAAATTTTCAAAATGATCCAGCAAGAGGATGAAATCTTGGAAGACTATGTGGATAGATTTAGATACAAATTGTAGAGATTAAGACAGAACACGTTAAATGACGATGAATTAAAAAAACTTCTTTTATGAGGAATTTGGGATGATTGTTTTGATATTTTAGATTTAATGGGTGCAGGGGATGTGTCCCTGCTAAAATATACATAAATATGTGATCTCTTTAAAATATATTCAAGGAATACTTCTAGATCAGGAAGAGGAACCAAGGATGTAGTAAATAGAACCACCAAGGCTTCAAGGGAAGGTGTTTCAAGAATGTATATTGGAAACCTTTTGGAGGACTTCAAAACTAATAGACCCAATTCTCTGTGATCTCAGTTGGATTCACTTCAGGAAAAGAAAAGGAAATAAGAGGAAGATCGAGATTTGGCCATTTTTTCCCTAAATACTGAAAGAGGAAACCCTCAAGAACTGCCCACTAGATAAAGTGGAATTGTGCGTCCTCTGTGATCAAGATCATCCCAAGAAATATTGCCCCTTGCTTCCAGTACTGAAGGCTATATAAACGAAAGAAGGTACATAGGGAGAATCTGTTTGCTTCATATCTCAAAAGAGCCCATGGAAACCTCGACCCTTGGGTACAATGCCAAATCATATGCACTCATTCTTGATTGAACTAAGATGGATCTCAGAAGAGAAGGATCGATTGGTTCCCCACAGTTCCTTCATTTGATCTCCATTCATGTAAATGAGTCTTTCAACTCAGTATAGCTTGATACAAGGTTGGATTTTAGAAATGAGATACCAACGTCCCATAGATAACCGCTGAATAAAATCAGAGTTTTCACCTTTGGGATTTCTTCATTATCAATTATTGGCTTGCATTTTCATGTGATTGGTTTTGTCTATTGTTTCAATATTTTTTGTTGTTTATTATCAAAATTGGTTTTCTTATTTCATCTAAACATTGTTAGATAGAATCAGCACCAAAATTAAAACCCAAATATACAAAGATGATCTCCCGACAGTAGTAGTCTCTCTCTCTCTTGTCCTAGCTTCTTCTCTCTCTCTCTCTCTCTCTCTCTCTCTCTCTCTCTCTCAGTTATGCGCTACAACTAAGTGTGTGTGATTTTGTGGTAAATAAAGAGGCTCACTCTCTATTTATACTAATTCCTGACTTGAAATTAACTCACTAGGGTTGACTTCTCTAGGCGAGTCTAATAACCCTAGTGCCCCGCAACTACGGGGACTTTAACCCTTGAACAATAAGGAGGGTTACCCTCAATGACTTTACATGACTTATTTACTTTATTGATTCTCCTGATAGGATCATCAGGGTATGACATGACACAATTACATCATTGATACTCCCATTAATAGGGACATTGGGGTATAATATACAAGTGAATACATTCCAAAGTTACAAATACATCAACAGATGACAACGACGATGACAGTGGGGATGCAAATGAAAATGATGACGATGATGAAAATGATAATGACACTAACGATGAGGGCATGATGTGGAAAAAAACCTTATTGATTAGACCATTTTATCTACTGATGGGGATCAGAAACCATATTTGAGGCCTAAGGCTACCAAACATGGTCTATGTAGAGAATATTTGGCATGTGAGGAATATGTGGTTTCCATTTATAGGTTTTTCACACTAGGGTTGGTTATCATACCCCAATCTCTGTTCGAGAGTAAAATCTAGATCCTTAATTCATAATTCTTTTCTTTAGGGATTGTGGGCCATGCACAAGGCCCCATGAGATCATACATGCCCTATATAGGGAAAGTATTATCTACAAGTGGGATACAATTACCATTTAAACTATGCATAACTTATAACCACAATTGAGCACATTGTAATATTGTAGGTTGTATAGAAATTGGTATTTTTTAACTCTACCAACTACATTCTTGGCAATAAAATTAGATTTGATTGGCAAGGTTGGAAAATATAATTATATCATATTAGAAAGAAACGAGATAGGAAAATCAACTTATTGACATGTAGATATCTATAATTGACTACAGTAAATGTAATTATGATGGCTTGTAAAAGGACATTGACAAACTAAAAATGAATTGAATATGGAGATGACAACGATGACGAAGATGGAGATGAGAATGATAATGATGATGATGATGATGATAGGGACAATGACAATGATAATGAAGATGACATTTTTGATGATGTGATTATATGATGATGACAATGAAAACAATGATGACGACGACGACAAAGACGTTGACAACAACAAAGATGACGATGACGATGAAAACGATGACAATGATGTTTATGATGACCTTGTAAATGATGATGATGATGATGAAAATGATAAAAATGGTAGTGGAAATGAAAATTGCATTGAAAATGATAATGACAATGATGGTGGTGGTGATTATACGATTATGTGATGACGACAACAGTGATGATGAAGACATTGAGGATGCCAATGGTGACAATGACAATGATAATGTTGACGATGTTAATGAGAATGATGATGATGATGATGATTATGAAAATGTGATTATATGACAACAATAATGATAATTATATTATGGCAATGATAATGATTATAATGGGAATGATGCAATCCTTAACAATTGCTTCAAGGACTCATGGTTATGCCGAGGGTTCCATACTACTACACAATCCATGATTACAATTATGATGACATTTCCAATGATGAATATGATGGTGGTGATAATGATGACAAATATTATGAGAATGAATATGGTGTGATTATATGATGATGACAATGAAAACTATGAGGAGGAGGATGATAATGTTAATAATGGAAATGATGATTAAGATGATTATGATAATGACGATGACAATGCCAATGATGATAAATATGATTATGATAGTGATGATGAAAATGATAATGACGACGATGATGAAAATGATAGTGAGAATAAAAATAACATGGATGCTGCTGCTGATGATGATGGTGATGACAATGATGGAACAATGATGATGGAGACAATTATTATATGATGACAATGACAATGATTATAAGATTATGATGATTCTAATGATGACAATGATGATGATAATGAAAATTACGTAATCCCTAACAAATGCTTGGAGGACTCATAGTTATGCTTGATGTTTCATACTATTACATTGACCATGTAATTACAAATTTAACCTATGTCTAGGATATGGGAATCAGTTTTAGGTTTGGAATATAATGAATGCGTATTAGGTATTTAAGAATTTTTGGGGGGCATAAATAATTCACTTAGAAACAACACTTTCTTATAAAAATCATGGGACAAGACTATATTGATGATGACCATGACGGTGGTGAATATAATTATCATGATCATGATGGAAATAATGAAAATGGTTAATATAATGACCATCATGGTCATGATGTCAATGATGACAATAATGATGACTATAGTGATGATGATGATGATGATGACGATGATGATGATTAATCGTTATCATAAACATTATCATCTCCATCATCATCATCATCATCATCATTGGTAAAATAATCACCATCATTGTCATCTAGTTCATCATTATCATCATTATCATCTAGAATATCGTCGTCGTCATAATTTAAAGCATATGAGATATGGTTATCATTTAAATCATGCATGAAAACATGCATAACTTATAACTATGATTGAGTGCATTGTAATCATGGATCTTGTAGTGAAATTGAGTTTATATACCTCTAATAACACTTTCTTATAAGTCTCATCATCATCATCACCATAATAATCATTCATGTTATTCTCATTGTCATCGTCACTATCATTGTCATTGTCATCATCAGTATTGTCATCATCGCCAACACCATTTTCATTAACATTTGTGTTATCATCATATGTCATCATTTTCATCATTATCACCATCGTCATCATCATTGTCATAATCATTGTCAGTATCATCATTGTCATCGTCATTGTCCTCGTCATCACCATCATCGTATAATCACATCATTGTGAATGCCATAATCACGATATTCATGAAATCAATTATATTTATTGCATCCAATTTAGCACCCCAAATCAATTACATTTATATTCTCCTTATTCGACGTTTTCTAGGTGCAAAAATAAGCGCATTATCTCAGGAGGGCACTAAACTGGACACAAACTACGTCCACTTTAACATATCAAATTAATTGCATTTATATTATCCTTGTGCTAGGTTGTCTAGGTGAAAAACTAGGTGCATTATATCATTATGGCATTAAAGTGGACACAAATTTCATCCACTTTAGCATTTGAAATCAATTACATTTAAATTCTCCTTGTGCTAGATTATTTACGTTCAAAACCAGGCGCATTCTGCGTCCACTTTAGTGCCAATTATTTGGCCGATTTCAAAACATTAACCCAAAAAATCATTCTCATCTGATGGGAAGTAGCAATGGGATTTGTAACTTTCTTGACCAAATCCTAAGGAAAGAAAATGCCATATTTTTCTTGTTTTTACCTATACACTCTTATCTTCTTCCAAATATAGAAGTGGTGTTTAGGGATGATTTACAACATTTCATCATCATCACCATTGTCAATGCCATCTAGGTCATCACCATCAACATCATTTCCATCATCGCCATCATAGTCATCATCATCATCATCAACAAAAACAACAACAACATCATCATCATTATAATCATAATCATAATTGTCATCATCATCATCACCATAATCATCATCATCATCATTATCACCATCATCATTCATTTCACTGTCATCATCATTATCATTGTTTTCATCATCATATAATCATATCATCATCAATGCCATCATCATTATCACCATCATCAATCATTTCACTTTCGTCATCATTATGATCATCATGGTCATGATGTTGATAATGATGACAATGTTGAAAATGATGACAACAATGATTATGTTGATGATGCTACGATGATGAAGATGACAACGAAAATTATGATGATGATCACGGCGATGGAAAATATGATGACGATGATGATGATGACGATGAGGACGAAGATGATGAGAATAAAGGTCGCGTGTTTATAATCTGACGATGTTGACTACTAATTGAAGTTCTCTTATCTCTAAAAATGGGATAAACTCATGCAAGATGCTCTAATCTCTAGAAAAGGGGATTAATTAGCACCTTGACCCTAAAAAGGGGTTTTAATCTAGCAATATTCCTTTGACCCTAAAACCTATGAGAGAACAATAGGAGATCTTAGAAATAAAAAAAATATGTGTATGTACACCAACACCTCCCCTTAAGTCTAAATTATGTGAGTATGAGGCACAAACAATTAGGTCCTAGTAATATCAATCCATGCTAGGTACCCAAGTACTTAAATTTATCCTTGAAAAGTGAGAATAGAGGTAAAATCCAACAAGAACACTCCCTCCCTCTAAAGAGGATAATGTTGAGAAGGTTAGTTATATTGTTTCAACAATTATCACTCTCATGTCATATGTTTCCTTCTTTGTTCGGTAAAGCCACTTGAACCAAGCAAGTTTATTACCAGGAGGTAGGGGACCCATTTCCAAATTTTGTTTTTTCAATAGAAATAGATTCTCTTAATCCATGGAAACATCCCAATATGGATTTCCTATATATATTGTAAAATAATATGGATCTACTGCACTAACCATGTAGTTATGGACATGCATTAAGGGATCTACAGTGGAGAGTGATTTAGAAGCACCTCAAAATTATGGGTGATTCCTCCATGTATCTATTGGATTTTCAACTAAATCACATACAAAATGAATAGTTTGATGTGAAAAAAGTGGGTTGGCTACAAAATATGCAATAACCTATTCATCAATTCTAACAAATTCTTCTTCTTGATTTGGACCTAAAATATCACCTGATACAATGGAAAATGCATTAGTGATATCTTCATCAACAAGACTTGGATCCATGATCTGTTCTTCCTAAGCTTAAACATTAATTGCAATTGGTGCATCATCTCCCATTAATATGGGAGAGCACATGTATGGCTCTAAGGAATTAAATATCCTCTAATGAGGCCATATTAATTTAATCTCTTGAATCAAGAACCCATGCATATAATGTTGAGGGAAAGATAAGAACTAGTGTATTACTTACATTTCCTTGCTTTTCGAATCTTTCGATGTATTTGTTCTTCTTGATATTTTCAAGAACCCTAATACTTTCATGTTCAAGAAGTTGTTTTAATTGATCAATATTTTCCTCATGCAATATTTTTCTTCATTCTTTGGTTTCTTACAACAAACACATATTATCTTATCCTTCATTGTCTTCCTTAGAGGATTAGATTTTTGGTTAATATCTTGGATTCTACCCACTTTTATACTTGTTTCCTTCTATTGCAGAAAGGGCATGATTCTTTGACCTTAGCCCATAATTTGACTCCAATGAACCCTTTTGAACAAGTTTATCTTACTGAAAAGTAAGAGAGGAAACAAAAACATCCAATGTAGGCATCTTCCAAGCATATTTGAGTTCAAATTTTATGGCATGGTAGGTAGAAACAAACATTGATTATTCAAAACCAAGTTTGTATAGGATTGAGAGAATAAGTTTCTCATCCTTCTTATCTACTCCACATGACTTGAACTACAACAATAATTATTTGAATTTCTTAAGAAGTATTATATAGTATCAAATCTACTCAAGCTCAAACTAATGATATCATTCTCTAGTTGATGTCCTCTCATCCGATCCTACTTCTTAAAGAGTCTTTCTAGATTGGTTCAGACTTGATTACTAGATTTTGAAGCATCAATGTGATATAGGAGGTTTGGAGGGATCAAGAAACATATCAAACCAAAAGATTCATCCATTTCATTAAACCATATTTCCTTTTCTGCAATAGTTTATATCAATTCGAATCCCCATGGTGATTTTGTATAGGAATTCTCTCTACAAGAGAATAACCACCCGTGACTTCCATTCATAATAGTTGAATGGAGCGATGATTATTTTTTGAGATTTATCCATTTGATGGATGTGCTATAATATGTGTATTCCACCTCCAAAATTGGATAGAAATTATTTAGAATCACCAAGAATTTGATACCATGTGAGGTTTTGAACTAGTTGATCTAGAATCTAAATGGAGAAGTAATAAAATTAGAAATCCATAGAAGATAAACTAATTCAAGTAAAAATCCAAGAATGCTCAAATAGAGTATATGAATCAATACTTGATCAATAAAATGCAATCTCTCTCTCTCTCTCTTTCTCTCTCTCTCTCTGTGTGTGTGTGTGTGTGTGTGTGTGTGTGTGTGTGTGTGTGTGTGTATGTATGTATGTATCTCTATCTATTTATATATGTGTGTATGTGTATAACTAAGCTAGGCTTAGTTTCACATACAAGCATAAAAGCAAGTGAAAATCAAGAGAAAAAATGACCTTGAATAGTCAAGTCTGCCCTCCTTAGGAAGTAATGTTGACTATGAAAGAGTTGTTAAGGTTTAAATAGACTTAGAGAAACCAAGTGAGGTAAATTAATGCTTACTTTAGAGAATTAAACCCTCTTTAAGAAGTAAATTAGGACATGCATGAGTAGTTAGGTTAAGTGGCCCTAAAATTACATCATGAGGTAGTAACTCAGTCATGCATGAGAAACCTATGTTAAATGGACCTAAAAATTTAAGTAGGTAGTTAACTATGTCATGCATGAATTAAATTGAATTGGAACTATTAGCAGAAATCCTCGATAGGTGTAGACACATACCGTTTCCCTAGTTTAAATGGGATAGATATAGATCAAAGCAAAGACAAGTATGGAATCCTCTCCCTAGATTTGGCAAGAAAACTTGATCATAATGAAACCTTTACCTTCCCTATGAAGGTTGTTCTTGCCAGCTGTAGACCCTTAGATCAGTTGATGTTCGAATAACCTGCACAGATTAGGGCCAACAAAGCAAAGGAAACATACAAGATAATCAAGCTAATATATATCAATGACCAAAGAGAAATATAATAAACAATGATTATTACATAAAGATTACACGAAAGGGAAAAAATATTTCATTCATGAACTAGATGGAAAGATTACAACCAAGCTTTGGTTTTGTTCTTCTCCCCACAAGATTTTGATCAACAACTCTACAAGCCTCTCACTCAAGATCCAAAACTCTTTGCCTCTCACAACTAGAGTAATTCCAACCAGGGATGATTTTAAGAACCCCCCGTAGATTTATATGTATAAAAAATGGGCGAATCTCTTCGATATATAGGAAAATTTGAAGGCGATTTTATCGATAATATAATATGTATATATAAGAAATTTGGTGAATATTTCTTTTTATTATATAATGTTGTAAAATCCTGGTAAATCTTTCATTTTATTATATAATGTTGAAAAATCTTGGCAAATATTTCACTTCATTATAAAAAAATTGTAAAAACTAGCGAATCTTTCACTGATTTCTAAAATATTGTAAAAATAGAGGAACAACAACATTAGTCAAATATCATGAATCACATCATCAACAACAAAACATGTAGACTCACGAGTCACAACTAGAAGGTGTCAATGAAACACAACTGCACTGACTAGATTCAGGGCAAGTGGGGACTCCACTTGTTATCTCCTCCCTTAATGGCCCAATGGACATGTGGGGACCTTAATCTTGACAAACCGATAAATAATAAAATCAAACATTATGCTCGATCTTAGCCTCCACTAGACAATTGAGGTCATTATTGTGTTCAATTCATGCAAATCACTTTAATGTGAGACACATTTCATATCATCAAAATTTTTATATTGAAAGAAAAGTCCAACTTTATATAGAACTCAAGTCTTTCTATTATCACTTTTCTATGCAATGTTTATGACATTTACGTCAAAGTGAAATTGAGATTGATAAATGAACCTAATCTTGAAACCCAAAGAGACTAAGTATTGCAACATATTGGATAAACAAATCAAGATCAAAATAATTTACAAGCAAAGAAATCCAAACCAACTTGATATAACAAGCATTGAAATCACATCAATGAAGAAATGAATAATATATCAATGAATTCTAATCCCAAGTTGTACAACTTGCAAATGATCCTTTGTATATTTAGCCAAAATGCCTAGCTTTTGAAAGCTCCACTAAATGAATCTATGTATTTAGCATAACCTATCATTTTCAATAAGGAAACTAAGATGCTTTATCTTTATCAAAACACATTAGATAGAACACTTATCCTTCATATTTTATCTGTTATAGAAAGCTAACAATGTATAGAAATTAGAGTAACAATGTCGAGCATAATATCAAAGGCTAACACCACTGATATATAACTTCAATTTTCCAAGATACAATGATTATAGATGAAAGTATAAGACATGTAATTGAGGAAAAAATATTTAAAATGGTTTGTTCACATGTCAAGAAACTTTTCATTCACGACCTAACCAATTTTGAAGTAATGGTGAAAGTGGGAAGATATCTAAAATGTTGATTTTTCACTAAGCAAAATGAATCCAGGTCTTTCTATGTGTTCCACCCATTCACATACCATGAATTAATAATGAAGAAATTAGCATGTCATATTGATTGCAATCATAAGGTGTTAAGGGCCTATATTTTTCCTCTCAAGGACTCAATGACATAACTATTTACATTTAATGACCTGTATTGACAACATATATTCCTCACAGAATTAGACCTTTCTGTAGTTCATTGATAAACATCATTTAATTTACTTTGACAATTTGTAGATACAAACCTTGTATTGGTTCAAATTAATGCAATGTTTCACCAAGTTTCTAGGATTGGGGTGTGGTAACAAGTAAATGGATCCGATGGATGTGTGGAGACACCTCCCAAATTTTAGGAAACATCGTAGGATAATTCAAAGTCCCCAACATAGGGAATTCCAACCAAAATCCAAAAATTTAAATATATAAGAAACAATAACAAGTCATGAACATGGCCAATGAAAGCATGATATAAATACACATTTTTTGTTCTAAACATTTCATATTTTCTAAATCCAAAGGCCATGAGCCTACCTTTTTAAAGGGGTGTTTCCCAAGAGTTTCTCACAAAAGGGAAATGTGCCCCATTTCTTGGGAGACATATCCCGATGTTTCCCTAAAGGGGGCATTGGTAAACATACCCCATTGGGCTTCTGAATCCCAGCAAATGCCCCTCACCTGGGGGAGCACATCTCCATGTAAAATTGCTTGATTATTTTCAACAATATGATAACCATGTCCTGGACTTAAAGAAGTTGACCAATACCCAAATTCTTAGAGATATAACCATGTTTTGAACTTAAAGAAGTTGACCAATAGACCCACTGTATTATTTAACCATAACCAAATTCTTAGAGATATACTGCAGTACAACAGTCACTCATACTTCTAGGAAAAAATGCTACTTTTCCATCTAGATTGTCCCTTATTGTAGCTAGGATATGCTATGCTGACAACAAGACATGGGCATAACAGTAATTCAGTTAATATGTAGTCCCAACAATTGTGGACATTTGTGGGTTCTCAAATATGTAGTTGACCTCTAATTCATCTAGGTTCTTTCTTGTGTTCATTAAGATATGGACACATAGTTCTGCTAGTAACTGCAACCCCACTCATATTGGAAGCTAAAAGATTCTGATAGACACCTTTGGCTGACTGTTCAGCAGACAAATCCAAGCAAATTGATGGTCCCTCGTAGATCCAAAAGAAATATTGTCAGGTGTCTAGTTTTGGATGAATTTAATATTTACAAAAAATTCAAAGTAATGCTCTGGTTCTATAATAATAGATTCAAGACATGACATAAGACAGTTTTGGCCATGGTCATGGTGCCATCTTTCACAGACCCACTATATATTGGACATTTCGCATCATGCCAATTATCTATTAGACATGGTGTAAAATGATCTACAACTCTTCTTCAATATAGGCTCAACCCTACTCTAACAGGTAAATATAGAGGAAAAGTTATCTACAGGTGTGGTCTTCATTACTCATAAGCCATAGATAGGTAAATTAAACATTTTCTTTTCTAAGAACTTCACCTGACACCAATCACAAGTTTGCCAACAAGAATCAACAAGTAACTAGCTTGGAATTTGAAGATAGCTTGTGGTTTTATTCTCTTTCTCTTGTGAGCTCTGTACTCAGGTTTGTTACTGCAATTGTTTTGGAAAAACCAAAGCCTATCCATCATCCAAGGGCATTGTTATGAAATACCCACCCAACCCTCTCCTGTGCTTTCTTGTTCTACTTGATATAGGTAAATCTTCTATCTTTTGCAGTTGCCAAAAAAGAGTCAAAGACAATGGATCAATAATTCATATGCATTTGTTAACTCATGGATATATGAAAGTGCAAATTAAAATTAAAATTAAAATCCTACAAATCAATTTTATATTGAAATCTTCCCATGGGAATAATTATTTAGGAGTAATGTAACTTCCCATAGAGTTTCCACTTTGATGACCATAGCCAACCTTAACTGTAAAAAGCTAGCCTAAATGACCAACTGCTGCACTTTATTCCATAGAGTTAAAAGTACAATGAGATCCCTCACTCTGTCTCCATTGGCTAGCAATGTCATGCATAAGGGAAATGAGCTTTGCTACTAGGATCATAGGGAAGGGCCTGGCTGAATGAATTATAGATCCCCTATTAAGAATCAGCCCAATATAAAACAATATAAAACCAAATTCTTATACCTGCAACATTTTACCCTGAATCCAAACTTGAACAATGAAGCTTAACTGTTTCATGCAGACAACAAGCATACAAGGGAACTCCCTATCTCTTCATCCTCATCACACAAGTTTTTATAACTATATACCATGTTAATATTTTAAAGTATGCAAGAAAGATTCATAGAATAAAAATTAATTCATGTAAAAAGTATATATTTATATATACTATTAAAACATGATACTCCAACAAATTTAAATTTAAAATTAAATTCACATTGGCTTTAGGAATTAACATTATAAGCTAAGCATTAACATGAAAACCATATTGCTCTAAAAATTTGTTTAGGGCTTAGGATCCTTTTATTTTCATTTTTTCAAGTTTAATGTTTTCATACTTTGGCCCCAAATAAGCATCCATGTTAGCAGATGCAGACGCATTCAAGTCGATGTTTTGACGACTTGGCCACCTCAAAGGTTGACACAGATGAATTAGTCAATGTCATGGGTTGACTCAGCCTCTAGGAAAAAGTCAACAACCAATTTTGATAAGTTTTGGTCAAAATTTGCTCGAACTCGGTAGATTCAAGTTGATAGCACTGCTTTGAACCCATTTCTTGAAACATCTTCCACAAATAAGCATTTACATGCTTGTTTTTATAGCATATATATGGTGGAAACTTGAGAACAATTGTATATGTACCGTTTATAACATTTGCATGTTTATTAAAGTAAAAAATAATTGTTATTAAAGTAAAAAAAATGCATATGAGGATTCTATTAGAGGTCTACAATAAAAATGAAATGGTATAAATAACTATGTAATTGCAAGAGGATAAAACACTAATATAAACATGTTTCCCCTTTCTTAATGAAGGAATCTACAAAATGACACCAAGTTCAATCCCCAACATAATGCAGTTTGGTCCTAGTGTAAGCTAAGGGATTAAAATGGTTTCAATATATAGACTTGAGATTCAAACAATTTAGTCTGAAAATTGTTTTCATACACTGTAGAATAAACTGGGCAACAATGCTACAACTTCACCATCAAGGACAAGGAGCATCCCTTCCTTCTTGAAGCATTTTGTCACAAACTTTACTCAGCAAATTATAGACACATTCAAATTTGAATGAAGATGGAAAGTATTTGTAACTGAATTCTCTAACGTATAATTAGAGGAAATTTGAGGTCTAAAATGGGCCTCCTAAGAAAAATAATAAAATAATAGTTAAAATAATAAAATAATAGTTAAAATAATAAAATAATAGTTATTAATTTTGGAGGAAGAATGAAAAAAAAAACTTTTTTTGTTCGTATTTTCGACATATCTCCTTGTGTTTTTACTCAAATTATGATCGGGAGAGATTGTTGGATGTGGAATTTAATTCCACGTCCAATGAGTACCCACACTGCATACTTTGGATGGACCCCACTACCCCAAAAACAAGAAATACCTGAAAAAAATGTGATGATGACATCATCATCACGTTTTTTCAGGTATTTCTTATTTTTGGGGAGCGAGGTTCGTCCAAAGTATGCGGTGTGGGTACTTGTTGGATGTGAAATTAAATTCCACATCCAATGAGCTCTCCCTCTTGAAATTTGAGTAAAAACACAGGGAGATATGTTGAAATACGAACAAAAAAAGTAGTTTTCTTTTATGACAAATATGTCAATTCAACCATTATGGTTGACTCATTTTATTGAAATTCTATTGGTTCTTGAATTCTAACTCACAAAATTTATTGTTGGCGCGTTTTCTTATAAGGCCCATTTTAGACCCCAAATTTCCTCTAATCCGAGTCTCATTTCTTTACTTTTACAGACATTAATTAAAAAATGGTCCAACATCTTCATTCATCTTTCCATATATACTTGAAAAGACAGAGAGAGAGAGGGAGAATTCAAAAAATTAAACCTGTATTTTTGCATGTACTCCCTGAGTTCTA
Organism: Pseudotsuga menziesii; assembly: GCA_001517045.1. Classification (NCBI taxonomy): domain Eukaryota; kingdom Viridiplantae; phylum Streptophyta; class Pinopsida; order Pinales; family Pinaceae; genus Pseudotsuga; species Pseudotsuga menziesii. The sequence goes on from LPNX011232694.1 coordinate 393,660, forward strand.
GTGCCTGCACTTCAGTGAGTAGTTTATCTCCAATGCAAATAGGAGCTTTAAACTGTAATGTTTGCAATACATAAATAGCTCCTAGATATATCATGCACATTAGCAGATAATAAATCAAAGTTAGTAAACCAATAAGATCATTATTCATAAATTTGGAACAAACTAGTAGTTGAAGTACCACGTAAATTTCACAACACCATTCTGTTAATAAAAGATTGTATCAATGCACAGTCATTAGTGTAGGAATCCAGTAACAAAATTGTATTACGAATCTTTAAAACCATAAGTGTTGTTATAGAATGAAAGATATCTTGCATTCTTTTGTAGCATGAAAGTGAAAAAAACAAGTAGAATTGCATTGCATATGACAGCCCAATAGAATCCCAAACTCGATCTTGAGTGTGGAATCAAGTTCAAGAGACAATAATAGACCCTGAAAAAAAGTATGCAAGCCATCAAGGTTATTGCCTTGGCAATGATAAGCTTGGTGTGAGAATGCAATCCCTTGCTTCTCATGTCAACTATGTAATTTGTCATCCTTCCATACTGTAACCATGGTAAGGTATAATTTTTATGCCTCGATTCTATTGCATCAATTTTTTCAAAGACTAGGAAGCCCACATATTTTTCACCAGATAATATGGTTTGGTCGTATTCTTATTATTTCCGTAGTGAAAGTAAAAAAACAAGTAGAACTGCACTGCATATAACATACCAATAGAATCCCAAATCTCAATCTTGGTGTGGAATGGAGTTCAAGAGGCAATAAGAGACCTAGGAAAGGAACCCTAAAACAATAATAAAACATTTTTTAACTCTATTTTAACAATAAGAAAACACATGATTCAACACTATTTTAACCCTCAACCAATAATAAAACAGAGTAAATCTCAATTCTGGGTGGTTTTAAGGCCATAAAAACAACAAATAGAAATAAACCATGCAAAGGTGGTCCTGGGTTATGATCCATAATCGCTCATCCTATGGATAAGTCATTTCACCAGTATGGACCTTAATTATTTTTGTAGAAAGCCATAATATTTCTCTATGTTTTCTATTTCATTGCAAATTAATTATGACTGTGTATTACAATATTACTTGCAAACTATAATTAAAAATGAGGAAGAAAACCAATTCTGAAGCATCAATTACATACATAGAACTAACACAGATTTTAACCTAGAAACCCATTTGTGAAAACTAGCATGGCCTTTGTTTGGCTCTTTCTGTGCTCAAGACTGATGACAAATATCAGCTATATACTCTTAGACAAATACTTTGTGTATTCTTTCTCCATAGATGCATTTTTTATATTGCATCTTGGCTTTGAGATAATCTTTGTTCTTTGTGGATAGGGTCATACTTCTCTTTGTCCTCGTGATCTAGGAACACACTTCTCATTCTTAGTCTTTAGTTTTCTGCTTCTATGCCATCAAATTCTGAAGCTTTCAACTTCCAATGCCACTTTTCCGACCGATGTGCCAATATCCCTCTTTATTCCCACCTCTATTGGTTTCTCTTCTCTTGGAATTCCCAGAGTCTCTCCCCTAGACTAATCACATGCCTCCTCCATCTTCCTTGCAAACCCTTGAATGATGCCAATGGAACCCCCCAAAGTAATTGCCTCCTGTAATGGATTTTAGGTTATATGATCTTTATGTTTCCTTGAAGGGTTACTTTTTCTTTTGTATATTCCATGTGGAATCTACTTTACGAATTTGTGGACTCTACATGGTGATTTCATCTATCAGGTATTCCTCAATATTATTTGTTTTGGGGCTCTTCTTCTTTCTTCTATGTAGACACAGAGCTTCATCATAATGCAGGGGTATTGATGTGGAGGTTAGGTAGGCCCCTCACTTTTCATGCTCTTGCTTCAGCTTTTGCAGATTGTGGACTGTAGGGGTAAGCTCCTCTCCACATGGTCCAAAATTTCACTTCCAATACATAGCATGCCCAAAACCTTTTCTTGTTGTGGCTCTTTAGTTCTATCCATTTCAGATCACACTTCTTTAGTGGGAGGCTTTTGGTCCCCAAAAGCTTATTGATGGAGAAGATGGAAGCACATAACCTCCACTTGTTTCTCCAAGTCCACAACTCCATTAGGCATGAAGGTTGCATGTTTGTGACATGTATTAATAAATCTTCCTGTCTACCCTTGTTTCATTACTATTATAGATATTTTGCTTCTCCCTTTTTTGGCCTTTTTTGCTTTGATGAAGCAGGCCTTACCACCTTTTCCTAAGTGATAATGGTTTCTTTTCTCTATAAATTTGCATCCCTATCCCATAAATAAGAACTACTGAACATCCCTTTACGAGTATCAAGAGGTGCTACATCACATTCTATTTTTCTTGTAAACATCTCAACAACATCATTGTACTATATTATAAGTTTATAGATCAAGCTCATCAACAAAGGTTTCAGAAATCAAATTACATTGAGAAACACTATCAAATAGACCATTTACCTTTCGGTTCTTCATTTGAACTTTGATTTGGATAGTAAATGCTTTCTCCACTTACCGTTGGTTGTTGCAACGCAGTGCAAGTCCAGACTATGGTTTCATCGACATCAGATACATTGTCTTCCATTGCTTCTTCCATTTTGGTAGTTGTCCTTTCTCCTTTCTAGGATTTGTACCATTTTTTATGCATTTCCGAATGAAGCTTCCAACACTTATCATCTATGTTCCCATCACAATCTTTGTAATGCCTCTTGGATATTTCCCTCACTCACTTGTGGATGGAATCTTTTTGCTGATTTCTTCATGGACCTTTTGCTATTACCCCTTTTTGAATTCCAACTTGATGTAAAAAGACTTCTTTCTTGCCTCATCTATACGTTTTAGATTCAATAGCTATAATAATATAATTGCCTTTGGATATTGCTAAATAGGCCTCCAAAGTATTTCACTACTGCTGAGGTTCATTCAAAGAGATACCCAGCATGATGGCCTACTTTCAAAATTCATGTGTATTCTTGAACACTTTGTCCTTGTTCTCGTTGAACATATTTCCATTGCCTCAGTTGTTCGTCTTCATAGCCATTTGGATAGAACTATTATTTCAACACAGAGACAAGGTCCCATCTCCAACATGTCATCATAATATTGAGTTATATCAACTTAACTCTTGTGATCTGAACCCATTAGACAACATAATCATGTTGGGCTGCGAGGCATGATTTGCGAGGCATGATCCTGTAATTCTGCTCTAACCTCCATCCTCTAGGATTCACCCCCTCAACAAATAGTTTGAATGAGTCATGAGGGTAATTCTAGGAATGGATCATGTGTCCATGAAATGGCCTCTTCTGAAATCACTTGTTGGATCATGTAGGACATCAGAAGTTAACATCTGAATGTGACTAGATCATGATGAAAAAGGGTCCTCATACAACATGAGGGGTAACAAAGAAAAATGACTAAATATGTAGACTCAAAGCATCCTTATTATATCTATTCTCTGATCCCCACCTTTATATTATTCTTGACTTTAGTTTCCATAATGGGAGTTCTAAATGAAACAGGGAAAACAACTTGTTAATTCCTATGGAAAGAGGGAAAGTGGACAGGAAATACCATTTTTTTCATTGGTAGCATGTGGTAAAAATGCCTCTTTCTAGGGGAGGATTTAGAGTTAGAGATCCTGCAATATTCAAAATAGGCATCGGATAAAAATTTCTTTGGAATCTAATAAATGGATATATAACATTGTGGAAGGATTCTCTCATGCAAAAATCCTTCAACAACACTAAAATGAATAAGATATTCTCCAAAACCACTCCAATAGGAGGATCTCAAACCTGTAAAAGTATTCATCAAGCATTCTAGCTAATCTAGAAACATGCATATTTGAATTCCAATAAATGGACAATCATCAAGGATTTGGAATAATGTTATCATGGGAAAGTCACCTTTGCCTCATATGGAAAATATGTCTTCCCTAATGGACTAGCTCTCCAATATAAATCTTCATACTGATAATCAGAGAACTGGAATAAGCATAACTGATTTAATCACTTATTACCCAAGAGATTGTTTCATCATAATGGATCATAGGTGGCAGGCTACCAAAGATATCCTTGATAGCAATGGTGGTAGTGGTTGAGGTGTGGTGGATGAGAGAGTGAAGAGTTGTTATGCTGCTACAATCAATGCTCCAAAGTGAATTGTGTGACCCTCATTTTGCTTCTCAACTCAGCATATATAGAACCTCAAATCCTGTCAAGCAATTTTCCTTGTCTGTTGTTTTAGAAAGAGGTAATAAGGCATAAAACAGGAAATCCTTCCTTCATTAAGACTACTATCGCTGCTTTATAGGCTTTTTGTACGGTTGCATTCAAAGTGGAATTGGCCCCTTTCACACAATACCATCCCCAAAACAAGCAAATCGACCTTATTGATTGCTCACAACCTTTCCTGTGATTTGCTTTTTAGTTGTTTTAACTAGTTTTAAAGGACAAAGAAAACTACTATTTTGACCAAGGTTCTTTTACGAAAAGGGAAAGTTCTTTCAAGAAGGATTTTTTGCATCTTTTAGTTTCATACATCCTCATTATATGCTTCCCTGATAGTGTCTTTTAGTTTCATACATCCTCATTATATGCTTCCATGGAAATTCTTCTATTGGTAATAGATAGGTGCCATCCCACATTGGGCATACTATAGTACCAGCAAGTGCAGGAAATGATAAGTCAGCTACAGTAAACTCATTGCCACAAAGGAAAGGCCAGCCATCAGCAAGCATATTATCTACATGTTGAAATATCCGACCAATCTTATCAAGAGAGTGATATTTTGCTGCAGGCATGCTACAACCAACTGATTTATATATCAGAGGCTTTAACAATGGCATTAAACACCAAGTTAACAACCTTTCCCCATATGGCGGTTCCTGACATAAAATCTTAAAACTGTGCTTGTCATAGAACATATGACAATATGCAAATTGCCTGGGATGTAGGGCCAATATCTCATTTGAATTTTGTATTTCTATGCATATTCGTACTAATACTAATTGGTTTGTTTACCTACAACTCACAAGATCAACTTTTCGTCAACGATAATTTTAGGGGCGAATTTTAGCCCATGGGCTACTTTTCCATGGTTTTTTCCAAAAAAAGGTTCGCCAATTTACATTTTTTGAACTCTGTTTCTTCCCATTTTGATGGGGTAATATTTTTCACTATAAAAATCGCCAAATTATTTTATAAACAGTATAAATACTTAGAAATTGAAATATTTTTAGAGAAATATCGCAAAATATTTTATATTTAACATTTTAGGAATTGGTAAGATTCACCAACATTTATACACTTTTAAATAAGTATGCTTCCTTAAAGTTACCCCTGCTTTTCATATTATATGGCTGCCAAGGGACACTCTAAACTCAAATTTGCCTTTTGTTGAGCATTGAACCTATTCTTTGTTGGTCTATTTCTAGTTTCCATGTGCATCAAATCTGCAGTTTGTTATATTTCTCATACAAATCCTCAAAGTACTAAAATTCCTTCAGGATGGAAGCATGGGTTATTTTCTATGTTAAGTTTTTTAATTGATTTCCTAACATCATTCCAACAACAAGACACCTCCAGATAATTTGTCATCACACAGTCAGCATAAGAATTTGACACCTTGTTCTTTATTGTGGGAGAAATATCTGCATACCTATCCTTTAGCATGCTTCCCTTTTTACAAGTGTGACCGAAATTCCTTCTATTGATCTCACTCACTTCCAATGTGATAGATTCCAGAGCTAGTTATGCAAAAAAAGGACTGAAATGAAGCTGAATCCAAGCATTTCAATGAATTCAACCTAACCTCTATATTTAAGATGTTAGCCATGTTAAAGAGATCAATTCAGCTATCCTGTAACATAGATATATTTTGTTGGGACCCTCTATGTGTGTGTTGACTCTGTCCTTCAATTTGTTGACCCAACATCAACAATTTATCTCAAATGAAGTTGAACTTATCATTAATCCATGCAAACAAAATTGAGATATTTATCAAGCTTTAAATCGGAATTTGGAAAATCAATCAGCCTTAAATCCCTTAACCTCATACTAAATTTGGCATGGTAAAACTATGGTACCTTGATAATCAAACCAGCCAGCTTAGCAAGTGGACTAGGTATGGAAAATTGACAAGTTTTCAATGGAGTTTGACCTTCCCATTCAGCGTGCGACCTTCCTTCCTTCTACTGATCTCTCTCACTTCCAATGTGATAGATACTGGAGCTAGTTTTGCAAATAAGGGGTTGAAATGAGGCTGAATCCAAGAATTTCAAGGAAGTTAACCTAGCCTCTAGGATTAACATGTTAGCCACATTACGATTATGCTAAAGAAATAAATCCAGCTATCTTGTAACACAGATGTATTTTGTGGGGAACCTCTATGTTCATGTTGATACCATATTCCAATTTGCTGAGGCAACATAAATTATAGTGAAATCAACAATTCTGTCAAATGAAGTCGAACTTATCACCAATCCATGCAACCAAAACTAAGATAATTAGCAAGCTTCAAATGTGAAAAGAAATCAATTTTAAAGTCTTTAACCTCATACCAAAATGATTTCAATCTATAGAGATAATATACTGCACACAACATACTCAGTAGAAGACAAAAATATTGAAATAGAAAACAAAAAATTAGAAAGACGTAGACGTTAAATAATCTATCTGCACCGAAAAGCCTGTAGATAAAAGAAGAAACTAACCTGTAACGTCTGCAGATAGAAATAAAATTGAACAAATGCAGAGATATTTCACCCAACAGTTAGTCGCTGTGAAATCATTTTTCGCGAATCCACTGTAAAAACACAATTTGCATGAAATCAAGCTTGATGCTGAGCCCTGACTCTTGCGGCAAGGTAAAAAATGTCCCCAAATATGGATTCTGGACCAAATTGATTATAAAATGACTAAATCTCCATGTTTTTCTCAAATGTGGACCAAATCAAGCTTGATGTTGAGCCCTGACTCTTGCGGTAAGGTAAAAAACTTCCCCAAATATGGAGTCTGGACCAAATCGAGTACAAAAAGGACTAAACCCAAAGATCCATAAATCAAGGGTGAAATACCATATTTTTTAACCTATCAACCATAAATCTGGGCAAACCATCTCAGTTTCTCCTCCAAAATTTAAAATTTCTGGCTATTTGACCTCCATTACAGAAGAAATATGGGCGAATGTCAAGATTTTCCCCATCGAACGAGTGGGCTAAATTCCATTTTGAGAATTTCATAGTTTCACCGCGCAGGCTATTTGATTTGGGGAAATTATATATATAATAAAAAAATGGGTTAATTTATTAAATAAAAAAACCATTTTAATATTAAAAATTCGCCCACCTTTTTTTGGCCACCCCTTAAAATTCGCCTATGGGCTATAATTCACCCCTAAAATCATCCCTGATTCCAACAACATAAAGGTACTCTTCTGGTCCTCTCTCAGCCATGAGGGTGAGATTGCTTATATAAGCAAAAGGGAGATCAAATAATTTGAGATTATTTGGGTGGAAGGTGAGGGATCATCCCTAGAAGTTAGTGGTTTGAGTGCCACCTAATCTGATCGGTCGAGATAAGCCTCCACGAGGAATTTCTTCTAGAAGGTTATTGAAAGTTCTTTTTTTTCCTTTTTGTGAGCGCCGGCGCTCTTTGCACACTAACAATAGGTGTCAGGAATGGAAGACACTCTTTTCCCATAGGAAAAGAGTGTCAACGATTTTTTATTCCAATAAGCAAGAGGCATAAGGCTTGGGTGACGCTCTATGTCAAGAGACAAGGTGCGTTTGGGCTCTTAGGACTAGGCTTCTAGCAAGACAAAATTCCTCAAAAACGTGTTTTGGCATGTAAACTTCAAGGAATTAGGAAAGGTGACAATATTTAAGTGTAACATAATTCCCCCCAAAGTATGAAGCTAGAGGTATGTGATAGGTGAAACACTTTGCTTAGATGTGATTTAGGAGTAGAGGAAAAAGTGTGACAAGTGAAGGCTATGTACAACACCTGATACTCTGAGTTATATATTGTCCAACTCAAATCATGGATGTCGACCAATACACTGGAGATCCATGTCCAATGACTAGATCATGGCTACCAAAAATACATCGTAGATATATGATAAACAAGACTCAAACTTGGACATAACTACCAGTTATACACTGTATATCTATTCCATCATGGCTTAAATTCGAGCATAGCCATCAGACATACATTGCGGATCCATGCAATGACTCAATAAAAAATACTCCATCGCAACCCAGGGATATAAATTTTTTCAAGTGAATACCTAGATACCTAGGTTCTTCATCCCAATCCCAAACAATATGATTCTATCCACGAGAATAAATTTTCTGATGTCGAACATGGTAGAAACCACTTGATTACTAGTCATTCATGTACAACGTCAACAAGTGATCAAAGGGAAATCACCATTAATTCCAATGATTCCCAAGGTACCGTAGTACATTCCTCCAAATGTGAATAGATGAGTTGTATTCGAACAATCAACAAACTCTTTCAATCAGAGGCTAATGATGAAAGCCTATTGTCGAAAGAGAGGAAACCTACCATTGATGCATGCATGCTTAAAGGTACTAACTGGTTTCTAAGACTAATTTCGGAATGATGTGTTGGGGTCGATGGAAATAATCTCGTCGAAGGAGGGTCGTAGTGTTTCCCCCATCATTGACATGAAAATTGGAACATAATTGTTTTTGAAGTAATTTTGATTATGGAAAAACCATGGGACTAACTCATATATGACCTACTCGAAGGAAGGTAAGGTAAATGCAGAGGTAAGTTGTGGTAAAGAATCCCCTTGAACATTGAACAACACAACATGTGACTTGGTATCATTGACTCAACGAGGCAGAGACCAGACATAATGCAAAGACAAGACGATGCATTCTTTGGATTGACTCAAAGGAGTAAAATGACTCATGAAAGTGGACCAACTCGATGACAAGATGATTAACCAACTATTTGAATGAAATGTGGATAGTTTCTATGTTCAAGAATGACTATAAGCTACCATTAATAAAAATGAAAAAATGTTCTCGCATTCCCTTAATTTCCCCATCATGATGGATGAGTACCTTTTTTTTAACGAGCTGGAAAAGGGTAACAAACGATTGAAGTTGCTCATCATATGATGAGTCCAATATCACATTTTTTATGAACTTGATAAATGAGGGGTTCATTCATATTAAAGTTTCCTTCGTCGTTTGATTTTTCAAGTCCAAAGAAGGTAAAATCCTTTGTCATTTCATGTTTAGAGAGTCTGAAATGACTAAAGAAAACTGCAAGATGAACTTTTTTGTAAATTTAGTTCTCGAGGTCCAAAAATGTATAAACCAATATCTAGGAGAACTCTTCTATTTACAATTAACTAGAGTGTACCTTTTTCATAAATGATTCTAACTGGTCCAAAAAATGGGTAACTTATCACCATATATACGACCTTTCAAATACTTTCACAAGCATGAAATAAACAAGTTTGCTTGGCGATATTTTCCTATTTAGAGAGTCTGAAAAGAGATTAAAGACGACTTTCGGGAGTTTCCTTTTTCGTATTAGGTTTTACGAGTATGAAAAAGTGATAAAAGTAGACTCGACAACTTTTCCTTGGTTTTTAATGAGCACGACTAGGGTGTAAAAAAGTGCTCATAAGTTTTTTCAATTTGACATGGAATATGAAAAAGTAAAAAAGACACTCCATAGCCAATAAATGTCCAATTAGGTCCTTGAATCTCCAAAAAAAACCATTAGAACATTTTTGATATTCAAAAATTTAGAAAAAATGGTAAAAATTAAACAACATTTAACTAATTAAATATTATTTTTCATTTTTTTTAATCCAAAAATAGTATAAAAAGGGTCAATAGTAAAAAGAAATTACCATTTGTTTTACCATTAGAGTTTTGAGTTCAAAAAGAGTCCTTTCAAAGGTGATATTGCGGAGGAGATTACATAAGGTAAACCCATCCATTCAGGGATTCGTCAGGTCCAAGTGAAAGTTCTACCCCTCCCCTTCAATTTGGTAGCAAAAAAATAAAGTTTTATTAAGCTTTTTTATGGTTTTTTTGTTGGTTTTTTGGGAGATAAGAGCACACCCTAGGTGACTCTCTTCTCCCTTTTTGGAGGTGCGCCAATGCAATCCCTAAAAGGGTAAAGAGTGTCAGCCCCACTCTATTCTCAAATGGCACGATCATTGACACCCTATTCACTTGAGGAAAGAGCATCAATTTCCCCCGAAATTTCAAATCAATAGATTTAAGCAAGGAATTAAACTTTTCTTTGCATGTGATGTTTCTAATGGATGATTTATTGGTATTCCATAGGTTTTCAAAGACACAATGGTGAGTCTAGAAGGAAAGAGAACATGAATTGAACAACGTCCAAGAAGTCAGAGATCCAAATATGATGTTGGCATTAAGAGAATGTGGACTCTTAAAATTCTTTTGTATCTAGGCATGGAGGCCCATATCTGATTAATAGAGAATCTGATCATAATGTGGGATCCAGAACAACAACATTTTCAGGTGGAGACCCATATTCTAACATTGGATGTGGAGGATATATACTTCTTGACTAGTCTCTCTAGGTGAGAGAATCTAGTGTCACTCTTCATACTGAAGGGAGGAGAGATGACAATTGGTTACTTGATCTATGTGTATTGTGCGATCAACATTAGGTCCCAAGGGGGGAATATACTGATAAAACATGTGATAGATAGGTTGTTGATGGCTATTTTTTTCATGATTAAGAAGGTGGCAGGAAACCAGGCTTCCCACCAAACCACACATTCTCATATGTTGTGTGCATTGGAGTGCATGGCTCCAACAATATTTAACTTGAGTGAGGGGATTTTGGTAAGCCTCAAAGACTATTTAACCAAGTGTCATTCGGGGAAACTTAAGAAGTTTGGATACGATGTGATAGTGGTATCTTTATTCCTTGATAGAGTTCCTTTGTTGCACCCACATGTGGCACTAAAAAACATTGAGCCATAGGACCCACACATGCTGAGATGGGTCGAGGCCATGGATCGACGTGGGGGGAAGGTAGACCTAAAGTGAATTATGGGTCCACTATCCTCCGATGGTTGTGAGGTCAGCTCCTCATGGTGGAGGAGTACACCTACTCAAGGATGAACTTCAAAGGATACCCTAATCTTCCCCTTCTAGACCAGTGGGATGAGAGAGGTAAGATAGATCCCATTTTTTCATTGTCTTTTCATTTCTGGTATATTTTATTTTATTATTATTTTTGTGATACTAAGAAACCACACTCTACATTGTAGAAATTGGTCCATCATTGCCTGTTGGAGAATTTCCTATCGAGAGAAGAAGGCCTAAGGGGCAATGAGAGATATCACGATTCAGAACATCGAGGCTGAAGAGGAAATACATGAGATCAAGGAGAAACTGTAGAGGATGAAAGTTGGAGTCCCATACATCTCTATTGATGACCTTACCCAACATTATCAATGACATACTGCGAGTGTTTTGGGCCACTTTGGGATATTACTATATAGGGTAGCTCATGTTATGATGTGTTTCCATGAGCATGAGGAATATCTAGGATACATGTTCGATTGTAGTATCATTATTGAAAGTTTCTATGCTTCATATTTTTTACTTTTTTGATGTACTGAAATATTTTTGGCTTCAGACATTGGTGTATCGAAGTTTGTTGGCTTCATATTTTACCTTAGTATCATATTTATATAAAACAAATTTTATACATAAATGTGTGTCTACAATGGTGTGTTTGTACATGAATGGTTGCTTATTATGTGATTGCATGCGTTATATTTACACATGCATTTTTATCTTAAATTGAAATTAAGTGTGAGCTATGTACTAATCCAAAACATAATTAGCCAATGAATCAACAACTTCATTTAAATGTATTGGAATATGTTGGTATGAAACAAACTCAAAAGACCTTTCAAGAAGCCGAACTCTTTGAAACAATAAAAAAAGTAAATGGTTACTGATAGCGTAGACCCGTTTTAACTAAGAAACAACTAGTTTTGAATCGAGGTTGAAACCATAACCCAACTCACATTGTTTGAAAAAGCTTCAGTTAATAGTCCAATCACTGCATGATATTCTGTAAGATTGTTCGTTGCGGGACCTAACCAAGTTACACCTGAGCTTACCAAATCAGTGGTAGGGGAATAGAGTACCCAAGTCATTGATTTGAGATTCAAGGTATACTGACTGGCACCATCCGCAAATCTTGAGTATGTAGTCATCTTTTTATTCAAGAATGACACTATATAAGTAGTCTTAACAACTAGGGTGAATATTACATTCATAAAAGAATAAAAGTCCAAACTACACACAACACACTCTATTAACAATATTTACAAGGTATCTATGCGAGATTGCCTAAACCTAATACCTTTTAAGGTAAAGGCCATTTTGGGGCTCACCCAAGGGTATCCCATCATAACCTATATGTCCATAGGCTCCTTTCTCTAAAAAACGACTCACAATATAGGGTTCATTCCACATGGATTTTAATTTTCCGCTTCCTAATTTATATTGTTTTTTTTATCATAAGTTAGGACCAAATCACCTTCATTATAGAGGCGAGGTTGAAGGGATCGGTCGTATTGATCTTTAATTCATCGCTTGTGAACCTCATTAACTAAGGTTGCATCTCGACGAGTTTCATTAAGTTTGGTTAATTCCAAGAAATGTTCTTCCTCCATAGTGGTATTGGGTAAGAGTTCCACAACAAGCTTTAGAGAAGGGATCTCACACTCAATAGGAAGAGTAGATTCTAACCCATACAATAATTGAAATGGTGTAAAAATGGTGAATGTTTTCACGGTGGTGAAATAATCCCATAATGCCGAAAATAGTTTCAAATTCCAACTAGACTTAGCCCGTCCTACCATCCGTTGAAGCATAGTTTTCAATACCTTATTGATGGCTTCAAATTGGCCATTGGCCTACAAGTAGTAGGGTATTAGGTTGTCATGATGGGAACCTATTTTAAAACTTAATTTCGACATCATCTAATTCCAAACATGAGAACCGTGATCAGTCATGATGGATTGAGGGACTCCAAACCTAGTGATAATGTGATTAAAAAGAAATTTGACAACAATTTTTCCATCTTCGGTGTATGTAGGCATATCCTCAACCCATTCTGTGAAATAATTGACACCCGTGATAATATAACCATGCCACCCAACTAAGGTAGGCTTACAATGCATGAAATCTATGTCCCATTTGGCAAAGGGACATACATCAATGATGGGGGGAGTGGAGCTGGGTAGGTGCGCTTTTTAGATTGGAAAAGTTGACAGGGTGGCTGTTAGAATTGAAGTGCCATTTAGATATTCAAGCAGATAGTTCTGAATTATGATTGCAGTAAATGGAGAATGAAAATACAAAATGAAAAAAACAAACCACACAGGAAATGGATGAGTATTACTTAGGAATTTACAATATCATTGTCATTAATTAAATCCATTGTTACAATAGTTTACATAGGAAAAGAGTTCAAATCAATTAGGGATAGATTCAAATATCCCCACTGGATGTGACTGTATCTAACTGACCATCTAACTCATGGTGTCTCAATCAATATCAGAGTCCAACATATCAACTCCAAATGTCCAACCAACTCATACAATTAGTAATAACTAGTTAACTCAGTGCAATTGAGTGTGGTAGGTGGGAAAATGATCCTACTCCACATGCAACCATGCATTAGCCATGCATAAATAGCGCTAGCTAACTGATTGTGAACTAACTGAAAGTAATTGGAAGCTAACTAAGACTAACTAGTACTAACTCCAACTAACTGAAGTAGGTTGGTGTCAAGACTCCCAATGGGTCCTCAAATGTAGGGATTGGTCTAGGAGGCACTCAAACTGATGCATGCACATACAGTAAGTGGCAGTTAACCTCTAGCAGTGTTCCCCACACTCTAGTGACTGGTACATGTGTCCCCATTAGGCCAAGTGGACCCAATTGTACTATTGGACCCAATTAATTAATTAGGACTCCTAAGTTAGGTAAAATAATCTATTAGAGATTTGACCAAGGGAGGATTAATAATACTAACACCCCCTTGAATCCTAACGTGGACAGCTATGGACCCTAGAAACAAGGCCATAAGTCACCCATGTACAATATAAAAGATAAAATTCTACTTAATACAACCGAGGTGATAGGGGAAAACCTCATGGGACCCCCCCCCCCCCTCAAAATAAGCAGAAATACAAATTTTGAATAAAAACTTCTAAAATTTTTGCTGGTATTTGCAGCACTATGCAATAGAAAATGCAGTATCTTGGTTCTTCTATGCAGGTGAACCTCTGAATCCAAACAAAATGATCATGTCTAGAGGAATATTCCTCTTTGGAAGAAGAATGATGTACTCAACTGAATCAGAAAAATAAATAGCTGCACGGTGAAAATTGGACCCATGAAGAGCAACTGAAATCAACTGAAGAGAGAGAAAAAATTCTTGAGAATTTGAACCATGTGAGGAAAACCCAAGAATATGATATATGTCAGCCCTTAACAACAAACCATGAGTGGTAAAATCAGCCCCAAGTATTAGGAGCAAGTGTCCAGGTGGATGCAAAATGTCTTCCTCTTTACTAGTTTTGTGAGGGGATGATCATGTGACCAAAGGTAGAGAAGCATTGGGACTGTGGAGAGTGAATTCTTGAGCTCCATAATCTGATATTGCTTCATAAATAACCATTAATTCACAAAATCTAATATCAAAAAACTCATAAGAGAGAACTAGCATCAAATCCTCAACAACAAAATTTAAGGAGACTTGCGATGCTTGATTTATCACACCAAATTTGATGAAACTGGTTACAAGAAATACTGAAAGCTCTTGAATATTAAAACCTGAAACACATATTATCAGATCAGAAAGTAAATCAGATCCCAAAAGTTTCATATCAGATCCAAAACTGTGCTCCATCAAGATGGTAGATGCACAATTTTCTCCTTCTTCAAAATTCTGATTTTTGGTGCATGCAATCCTGTAATGAGAGTGAATGGATCACTCCCATAATATGATATTATTTCCATAATATCCATGGTATTACTTATCTGCACACCAGAAACATTATTAGATATTGAGAAATCAAATTCCTCTACCTTTTCTGAAACAATCATCGGTAAACTATGCACAAAATTTAATGAATCACTAGAGAATTTTTACAAAGAATAGAAGGTGTGTTTTTCTTCAAAAACAGAGATTTGAATGTCTTATTTTGGATCATCCATGTGAGGATATGAGATATCAAATATCTCATTTACTTCTGGAGCATCAAGAGAAGGATTCACTCCAAGGATACTTTCTTCAATTCGAATTGACTGTAGGGAAGATTCTTCTTCTTCTTCATCTTCAACAATTTGCTTTTCTGTAGGAGAGGGCATGAAATCATCATGTTGGATTTTATCTGAACCTCTCTCAACATATGGGATTTTAGAGTCATCTCCCATATGACTACTAGGTCCTCTTGATAGAGGGAAAGTGATGAAGGATTTCCTGGAGGCAACCATGTGGTTGGATGCTCCAAAATATATCAAATAAGCCTTTGACGGAGAGAAGCTTGCATGCAAGCATATCTCATCTTCTTCAATCTGCTCTTCATCATCAGACATATTTGCACTGTGTGGAAGGGAAATATTGTTCTATACACATATAGATTTCATCTGGTTGAGGGTCTTCTTCATGCATGAGTCTTATGGATGAAAACCCCTCATACAATAGGGACACTTGAACTTCTTCTTTTTCTTAGAGCCAAAGGCTCCTTCGGAAGTCTATTGATTCTATTTAGGCTTTGAATCAGCTGCTTTGGGACCCTTCTTCTTTGATTTCCCTTTGTCTTGTGCTTTGCTAGAGTCAGTAACTAGGAGATCCTGATCTTTGGAGGTCTTGATGACTCCCATTCAAATCAACTTTTATTGCTCCTTGATTAAGGACTCGAAAAAGGAATCAAGTGAAGGAATTTTCCAACTAGGGAAGCCATCTCGCTTGGAATGAAATATAGAAACAAATACAGAATACTCAGGATCGAGTTTATTGAGTATGGAGAGGACATTTTTCTCATCCTTCCATTCTATTCCGCACTGTCTCTATTGAAGTGCAAGAGACTTGAATTTAGTAAAGAATTGCTCAATAGTATCAAAATTGCTGAGATGTAAGGCTACCAGCTCATTATCCAAGAGGTGTCCCCGAAGATCATCTTGTTTTCCAAACAAGTATTCAAGATTCTCCCAGGATTATTTGGGAGTATCCAAACCTTCAAGTTGGAAGAGGATATCTCTGGATATATGAGTGCATAGATAACTGAATGCTTCATCTAAGCGGTTCATAAACTTGTTTCTTTCAGCAGGATGATGGGGCTTGACCCCCCTTCCAAGTACTATCCTCTGGTATCCATTTTTTCACAAGGCCAGCTACATATCAATCCTCCAATCAATATAGTTGGAAGTTGTGAGGATCTGAGGAGTAGGAGATTGAGAATCCATAATTCTTCCGATTGAGAGATCACAAAACTTCACACAAGCTACGTAGCACCTGTAGGTTTTCACTGCAAAAACACTAAACATTCGAACTGTTAGAATCATGCTTTTCCTCTCAACATGAACATTTTTTCAGGGTCCGTCACGCCCACACCACCACTTTGAATAGATCCACAGGAAGCAAGGTACCTTTTGTGGGACTTATGTGGAAACCCAACTACTTCTGATGTTCAATGGAGAGAAATAAACATGAATCCTTCTTGAGAAGGGTTTGATAACATGTTATAATTGTTGTGCCATTTAGATCTCCTTTTACTGTATCAATAATATTTGAATCATTTCTTGAATATATAAATGGAACATCAATTCTAATAGTGGGAATTTCTTCATAGCTTCCATACAAACTTTGAATATGCAGGTCCAAAATTACCCAGCACGTAGGATTTTCTGAGTAATATCCATCCTGGAAAGATGACAGCCACAAGCTCTAGAGTGGAAGTCATTCAACACAGTTTCAGCTTCATCATGAGTTAAAAAACGTCGCGAAATAGAATCAACACCGTGACGATACACTAGATCATCGGAGATAAGGTAGTAGTTGACGTGATGTCAAATACGATGACGTTCATCATGAGTTACATTCGGACGAAATCGTTGATTTTAGAGATATAAAATCAAATCTTTGTATCAAGGGTTAGGCGTACTAATGAAGAACAAAGATTCATAAATAATTGAATCAATGGCTTGCATTTCCTCAGTAATACAGGGGATATAACACATGAGCTCTGCAAAGACTAAAGACTTCTTTGAAATGTATTTGGAAAATTCTAATTCAAAGTTTTGGATAATGACGATCCAATGAGGATACTTTCCCCCATGTATTTGAAGAGTCAAGATGTAATACATGGGGTTAGAATCTACGTACACGGTGGTTGTGTGAAGTAGAATGTAGTGACGAAACTTCTGGACTTCTATGACCGTGGCCAGAGCTAACTTCTCGACATGTGAGTAATAGGTTTTAGAGTCAAGAAGGATCTTACTCAGGCAATAAATATATAACATTTTCTTGGTCATTATCATTGGTTTCTACCAGTACCATGGTGATAGTAGTAAGAGATGCAACCACATACAAGGAATAATCCTTAGTATAATCGAATGGTTGCAACACATGTGCGTGTGTGATAGAATTCTTGAGAGTATCAAATGCATGTTGTGCAATATCGTCCCAAATAAAAGATGTATCCTTTTTAAGCAAACGCATGAAACCGTGTTTTTTTTGGCATAATTGCATACAAAATTATGCAAGAAGTTTTCCTTCCTTGCAAACTTTGAAGTTCTATGATGTTGGTAGGCGGTGGTAGGGTCAAAATAGCCTCAATATTCAGAGGATCTATATGGATGCCAACCTTGGAAACAATGAATCCAAGAAACTGTCCCATCTCAGCACAAAAAAATACATTTATGTGGATTTAACCGGATGTTGTAATAATGTAACACCCCGGTTTTGACCCTGTGATATTAAAATTGTACATGATGTATATATTGTATTTAAATCATGGCAAGGAGCTCAAGGCCAAGGTCTTGCCATTGTTTTGGTGTTTTTTGTATCGGTGATCAAGGATTGATGTTGATGGTTCTAAGTGCTAAGTCAGGCACCTTACATTTTGGAGTCATCATGTAAATACACAATTTAATAAAATACCACAACTAGCTATGCACTGCAACGTAAGAGATGGGGGCATGATTTCACAAGGAATAGGGTGGGGAGTTATCCAAACCCTTGAGCCAATAGGGTGAGACCATATGTCAATGGGGAAAGCCATAAACCCTCAGCTACCTTTTTGTCCTCTGTCCACAATCATTCAATTCTTCCAAAAGAGTGGTTGAGACAGTTAATGCCTTGGGTAGAGCAAGACATGGCAGTCAGATTTCGTGTCTGAGCAATCCTGCAGTATAGGGAAGCTACACTCTTGCTTCTGTAGCGAGTAAGCACATGGATGCATGCCAGTCCTTCCTTTCCTTCATTCACGAGAAGGTTTTGTTGTTGTTATTCATGGAAGGGGGGATTCACTCATTCATGCATTGTTTAGTGGTTCAATATCCTGAGTCGCGGAAGAGTTGTTCCGCGGTGTTTCTCTATGTTAGAGAGTGGTATGGAACCCTGACCTCTTGTATGCAAGTGAAACCTTATCTCTCCTATGTTACAGAGTGAGTAGTATGTAAACATGTTTGTCTGTGTTATAGAGTGGATCCTATGTTGTCATGTCTCCTTATGGTTTGTTGTGATGTGCACCCTAGTTTGGGTCTAAACTGTATGCAAGACTTAGGAGTGGAAGAGACGTCGAATGGGCTTGATAAAACTAGTGCATAGAGGAAACTCACATAAATATAAGCGTGGATGATGAATATTCTATGCACATCCTGAAGAGCACTGGAAGGGAAGGTATAGCTCGAGGGACTGTGGAGCAGAGAAGGGGATACTTCCTTATGTTGGGTGTGTAGGTATTATGGATTCCAGGCTAGATAGATCTTGTGGAGGTGTCCCTAGCTCTTGAATGAGCCACTAGCTTACCCATTCTTGATTTCCATTGCCTTAGTAGCCTAATAAACCTAAATTTAGATTGGCTTGGCTGACAACTTGATAAACCCAATTGTATATTGGTTTGGTTGGGAATCCTGATAAACCCAATCGCATATTGGCTTGGCTGAGCATCCTGATAAACCCAACTGTGTGTTGGCTTGGTTGTGTCTTGTTGTGTTTTTTCCATGTGTGAACCTTGGTTGGACAACCTAATAAATCCAGCTATTAGCTGGCTTAGTTGAGTATCCTGATAAACCTAACAGTGAGATGGCTTGGATGAGTAGCCTAATAAACCCATCTACTCGCTTGGCTAGTCCTTAATGTGAATGTTGGGTTGACTGTGTGCAGTATTATAAACCCAACTGTTAGCTGGCTTAGATGAGTAGCCTGATAAAACCAGTGGTGTTTTGGCTTATTTTCCTGTAGCCTGATAAACCCAATTGTGTATTGGCTTGGCTGGACAGTCTAATAAACCCAACTATAGGTTGCCTTGATTGTGTTGATATGCTCTGGCTATGTGTGAAAATGATGTTCAATAGTTCCTTGTGGAAATCATGCCTAGCTTGGGGGTGGTATTTGTGTTGAGAGATTGATGAACACAACTGGCCTATGGTTGGGTGGAACGTTGCAGTGACATAGCTAGTTGTAGGACAGCTTCATCTTCAAGATACGTATTCTCTGTTGTATTATTTCTGCAACGTATTTGCTTATGGATATACTGATTATGTTGAATGCTTATGAATGAATTAAAGGAGAGTTTATTGTTGATTGAATGTCCCTGCATTTTATATTTGCATATGTTTTTGGTTCCAATGCATTTTTCCTAAGTTCATGGAGGCTGGTAGCCTGGTTACAGAGTTATAATGCACATGAATTAAGCATTTATGCACACCAAAATATGCTTACAGAAGGCGGAAGGAGGGATGTGGAATAGAGAAAAAAATAACAAGGAGGAATGTTGGTTTTCTGCACCCCGGAATCCTCCTACGCAAGGAGGAAGGCAGAGGCGAAAAAGAGTCAAATATTCTAAGGTAAAGTGTAGATTTCTGCACCCTGGAGCCTGCCTATAGAAGACAGAAAGAAAGAGGTGGAAATCAAAAAATCAGAAAGAGAAATGAAGCCATGTGTTGGTTTTCTATATTCCAGAATCCTCCCCCGTAGTGCAGAAGGAGGAAGGAGGAAAGTGAACAAGTCAATGTATCTATTTGTTGGTTTTTCATTTCCTGAGTTCCGTAGTGGAAGATGGAAAGGCGGAAGGCGAAAGGCAGAAAGTGGTTAACTAATTTCGTTGAATGTTGAGTTTCTGATTCCCGAGTTCCATAGTGGAAGGAGGAAAGGTGGAAGACAGAAGGTAGAAAGTGGTTAAGTAATTCCGTTGAATGTTGAGTTTCTGATTCCCGAGTTCCACGGCAGAAGGTAGAAGGCAGAAAGTGGTTAAGTAATTCCGTCGAACGTTGATTTTTTGATTCTGAGTTCCTTAGAGGAAGGAAAAAATATGGAAGGAAAAGGGCAGAAAGTAGTAAAGTAATTTTGTCGAATGTTGAGTTTCTGATTCCCTAGTTCTGTAGTGGAATGCAGAAAGGCGAAAGGAGGAAAGTAGTTGAATGACCCCATCCAACATTATGTTTCTGGTTCCTGGATTCCACAGTGGAAGGTGGAAAGGGGAATGCAGTGGGTAGAGTGTGGAAAGGACAGATTCGGTATGAATGGTCGTTACAGTGGTTTTTAAGCCTAAGCATGAATGTTAAAGGATGTTACATGACCCATGACTATGTTAAAAGTGATAGTAAAGATAAGTTTTAAATTATTCCACATATCAGTCAGGTGTATGGGCACCAGGTTCATTTGCATTGTGGTATATTAGAGCAAGATTAGTGGTCATGTTCTCCTCCAAGGCAGGAGGGAACGTGACAACGTGGTATCAGATATATTGGTTACAACATTGGGCTTGGATGGGCCAAGAGAATAGTTTTAAGAGATATTGGTTACAACATTGGTCCTAGATCGGCCAAGTGAATAGTTTTCAGACCTATTGGTTACAACATTGGTTCTAGATGGGCCAAGTGAATAGTTTTCAGAGCTATTGGTTGCAACATTGCAGCTAAAAAATGACGTTGAGATTGTTATGCCACTAATAGTGTGTTTAAAATCTGAAATTGTTATGCAGCTAACAATATGTTTATTAACACATTTTGTTGAGTCATAGTACAGTTTGAAAAAAGTTTGTTCTGGCATGGCCATGAGAATCAACAGCATTAATGATTCATAGGATCCCTATGAGCACGAGGAATATGCTATGGGGGGGAAAAATCGAGTTGGAAATACTAAAACATAATCTAATGGGAGAATATATCAAGAGTCTCCCCCAGATATTGCAACCACCATGAGAATCCTAAGGGTGGAGTTGAAAATTTATAGAGAAGACAAAGAAATAATGATTAAATATCAGGAAGAGCAGAATCAGCTAAATGTAGCCATACTGCAGAGTTTGACAGACATCTAGAGGCAAATGAACTCTAGGAACAGGGCAATAAATTCGGAAGGAAGTAGGAGCAGTTCTAGAAGAAGAAAAGGGTATTCTAGGGGATCATCTAACTCTAAAGGATCTAGTGGTGGTTCAATCTCTTCATATCACAGGAATAAAAGGAAGAGGCGTTACCCGAACAGTTTACATGAGGAATTTAAGAAAGAAAAGCCTCCTACGTTCAATGGTGAGGTAAAGATTGGTCAAGAAGCTGAAGCTTGGCTTCTTGGGATGAGAAAATATTTCCAAGTCCAAGACTACTCAGGAAATATGAAGGCAGGGGTAGCCATCTTCAATCTGAATGGAAGAACATCTATATGGTGGGAGCACCTTGGGAAAGTGAAGAAGATCAATGATAGAAAGATCATGTGGAAGCAGTTCAAGAAGTATTTCAAGCAGAAGTACCTCTCTGATAGGTACTCTGATGACAATATTAAAGAGTTCCATGAGCTGAAATTGGGACAACTAACCATGGAAGAATATGCAAACAAATTCTTGGCGATGTTGAGGTATGTTAGGTATATCAGAGATGATAAAGTAAAAATTCAGTTTTTTTCTGAGTGGGATACCTCAGTCATATAAAGAGAAGAATAATTTTAATGAACGTAAAACTCTATAAGAGGCTATAAGGAAGGCCAAGTACTGCTATGACCAGAAAAAAACCAAACTTGATTTCCATAAGGCATGGAAGGACAAGAGGAATGAAAAGAATGACCAAAGGAAGAAATGTTTCAAACCTTCTTACTTCCAAAATCAACAAATAGCCATCACAAACTGAGACTAAGCCATCCAGAGTGATGGAAGACGGGCCAAGAGATCCAAAGGAGATCAGAGAACCACTCCAATGTTGGGTATGTGGAGGAAACCATATGCACAGGAACTGTCCGCATGAGAATGGGTATGTAAGGTAAGCTCACAACATTCAAGAAGCAAAAGTGGTGGGTCAAGTAGTAAGGAGCGTCCCTAGAATTTATGCAGCACTATAGGATCGCCAGGAAGATCATCAATCAACTATGGTTGAAGTTGAAGGTAAGATTTGTTGAGCAATCTGTTTCTATTTTGACTGACCCTTGATCTACTCACAGTTATATCACTCCTAGAATTGTTGAGACTTGTGCTTTTAATAAATTAAAGCATAGCAAATCATGGTTAGTTCAAATAGCCACTAGAACCAAGAGAAAGGTTAGTGAAGTGGTAGAAGGATGTCCATTAGTCATGGATGGGTTGGTCACCTATCATAGACTTGAATGTTCTACCACTTGGTTCCTGTGATATTCTCATTGGAATGGACTAGTTAGAAGTGCACAAAGTGAAGCTTGACTATTACAATAAGACTTTTGAATGCATGGATGAAGAAGGAAACCCAAGGGTTGTAAGAGGCATTCCAGAGGTGTTTTCTGTTAGGAAGGTTTCAGTAGTGAAAATGAAGAATTTGTGTAGGAAAGGTTGTAGATTGTATGCAATCCAAGTTTTGGAGGAAATGGAGAATGAAAATCCTAGGTTGGAGTACTTTCATGTATTGCAGGAATTCAAGGATGTTTTCCCTGATGAGATTCCAGGACTTCCTCACAGAGACATTGATTTTACCATTGACATTGTGCCTAGAGCAACACCAGTGTCTAAGACACCGTACAGGATGAGCACACCATAATTGCTAGAGCTAAAGATGCAGTTGTAGGAATTGTTGGAGAAGAAGTATATCAGGCTCAGTGTGTCTCCGTGGGGAGCACCAGTTCTATTTTTTAAAAAGAAAGATGGGACACTCAGGTTATGTATTGATTACAGGCAGTTGAACAAGGTTACTGTGAAGAATAAGTACCCTTTGCTTCGAATTGATGACCTTTTCGATCAAATGAGAGGAGCAAAGGTATTTTCCAAGTTGATTTGAGGTCTGGTTACCATCAAGTAAGAATCAAAGAGGAACATATTCATAAGAAAACCTTCAGAACAAGGTATGGACACTATGAGTTTGAAGTGGTACCATTTGGTATCACAAATGCACCATCTACATTCATGTGTATCATGAATAGTGTTTTTCAGCAAGTGTTTGGACAAGTTTGTTCTTGTCTTCCTAGATGACATTCTTATTTATTCTAAGAATGAAGAAGAGCATGAAGAACATTTGATAATGGTGTTGCAATTTCTAAGGGAGGAAGGCATATCTGTGGACCCTGAAAAGATTGAGGCCATTATGAATTGGCCAACCCCAAGAAATGTGACAGATGTCACTAGTACATGTGTACATTTTTCCCACGAAAAATTGTTGCTATTGCAACACTTGTTCATTGATCTAGCCACGAACTTGACCCTGTATTTTTCATGGGAAAATTTTTGTGGCTATAGCAACAATTTCCACACTTCGTCGCTATTGTGAAGAGTGGCTCATGTCACTATTTCGATGAATGAAGGGATTTTATTCTGACAAAGTTGTGTCGCTATTGCAATGAAGTTTTAGCGATGGACCACCTTAATCCGTCTCTATAGCGATGATACTACCAAGAAGCGACGACGGAAATACCAAAAACGTTGCGATGAAACGTCGTCGCTATAGCAACAAAATGATGCAATATTGAAAAATAAATAAACAAGCTTTGCGATGAAGAGTTCATCGCTATAGTGACGCCAAGGCACAACAAGTTTAGACAAACTTGCTATACTAGTAATGTCTGTCTCTAGTATAGCAATTTTGTTGGAAATTGCTACGCCTTGGCGTTGCTATAGCGACATAAATGTATTTTTTTTTAAATAATGTTCGTCCGCAAGTTTAAATGTTATAATTTGAACATAGCATAACATTTGAACATAGGATAACATTTAAACATACTATAATGGTTATAACATGTTCAAATGTTATGTTCAACATAGTGAATATGTTATAACCTAGCGAATATGTTATAACATAGCGAATATGTTGAAATGTTGGTATAAGATTATTTGAAATGGTTCGAAACTTGATGCGATGAAGCTTCCCTATGGACTAGATGTGGTGGGCATTCCTCATTTTATACCCTTACCATATTGATGTCAATTCAAAGAAACTTGTTACTATGAATCAACAAAGTTGTATTTTCAATTGAACTTCAGTTTAATATTACAACCACTCCTTTACAAATGATCTTCAAATAAAATGAGAGGCCAATTTCATCTAGAGGGTAATAGAACCCCCATGAGATGGAATAGCCTCAGTATCTGGTTCTCTAACCGGCGAAGCTCTCTTGATGCAGTGACTGAAACAGAAGTAGAAAATTATAAGGTATCGCTATGTTCAATCAACAGCAGGTGTAATTTCAAACATATCACAATGTTTAAACTAGAAATTACCCTGGTAGTATAGAGGAATGCCATAAAAATGTGTGTTACAATGTAATATGTATTATGTGGATGTATACTGAAACAGATTCACGTTATTTGAATTTGAGAACATGTTAAGCATTAGTAAAATATCAAACAAGCCAACTCTTAACGCATTTAATCCAAAAAAGGATACATTCTAGCATACAAGTCTCCAGATGTCCCAAATTGTAAATATTCAACCACAGAAAACTGACATTACTACTGCAGTTTCATGCATATTTGAAAGACACCTTTATGTAAAGATCATGCACACTACAAAGCTTATGCTCTTTCAACAATTTGTTTTAGACACTCCTTGTGTAAATATCATGCATGGCTCTGTATTATGTAGGAGGAAAATATATACACAATATACTTTTTTCTTTCACAAATATATAGTTAGTAAAAAATCTGTTTAGAACGAGTTTCAAGAAAAAAAAGTGCAGAGCCACCAAAGGCAAGAGAATAACAAAAGAAAGATATCCCAAAACAATGATATTACTATATATTCCACTATAAGTTATAATTGATATTTCTATACAGAAAACACAGAAATTTGACATTTCACTCTTATGTTGGTTGTGCGCTTTATATTATTCAATTTTTATATGCATTTACAAGTTTGTATTAGAGCCGAGGTATGGTTTGGCATTTCAAATGCACAAGGAACAAACACAACATGATTATATAAAAAAGGTAGCATGGTGAAGGTACTAGTTGGCACACATACAACAAGGAGAAAATCAAGACAAAGTAATACATCACAACATAGACAAGTCGGCTTCCAAGTTGCACTGAAATGGATCAGGAAATGGATAAGGATAATTTTCAAATACATCGGGGAAATGGAATATGTGTGTGTGCAAAAAAATACCATGAGAAGTAAGATATTCATATTCTATTCTTTCCATTCACCCACTCGAAGCTTAAAAGAGAGTTGTCATTGTAGGTCGTCATCACTACAATCTAGTAAAATGCTATGCAAAGTTGTAAAATATAAACATACATAAATGATTACATGCAAATTGCAAAATGAGTGTCCTACTATATTATATTCAATGTTCATAACTTCATTACAAATTACAAATACATATCATCAAAAATGTCTGAGATGCAAGAATGAAGATTCCATACTTGACAAAGGCCCAGTAAATGCTAAATTCTCTGCCAACAATGCTCCAATCAGCCACAAACACTCGAAAAGAAAGGATGAAACCCTAAAGAAAAGAACTTCCAAGCATCAACTTACCTTCACAACAAGAACAACATTTGGAATGTATTGCATATTCATGTTTAAGGGAGGCCCTAGAGGATCTATTTATAAGTTTTGAGAGTCCCTTTGATGTTTAGGGTCCTGGAGATTTCTTTTAGGGATTTTTCTATTTTTTTTAATCTTTTTTTGCCAGAAATGTGGGCTCCCTTTTGTGAATCATGGAATGTTTCACATTTTTGGCTGAAACAAGGGTTTATCAATTCGGTCCCTCAACACAATGTTTCCAAAAAATAGCTACAACGATAAAACTTTCATGTTTTAGTAACTTATCCCTTCCAATAATTTTGCTAACAGAAGTAGACTTGTAGTTAATTTTTTTTATTTTTCAAGGTCGGCTTAGGCTGCAAAAATTAATTTCTTTCTTTTAGAAAGATATAAGTCTATATACAACAGGAGCACAACTCTCAAGTATAGTGAAACAAAACACACTTCCTAATGTGACTATAACAATGTCAATATGGTTGTGCATAGTTCCCAAGCCACAAGTACAATGCTAGAGAAGGTTGCACACATCTCAAGGAAACCATCGAAACGTACATCAACAAGGGAACACATCTCAAGGCATCGAAAAAGGGATAATTTTTTCATAGCAAGTTGCACAAACATTGAAGCAAGATTATGCAACATTCTTTGGGTGTATTGTGTCAAAATCTAGCCAAAGTTATGAAATTTTCTCAAGTTTGGGATTCTTGGGCTTGCTTTAGTCCTTTGAGCCATCTACTTGGGTGTTGAGTCATTCTTTGGTTTGGTGGCATATTGTGTTCATGTCTTTCTTTATGTGTATATGGGTTTTTCCTAGGTCAAACTATTGGTTCAACCACCACTGCACCATCTCAGGCCCTTTTCTTTAGCTCCCCTCAATGTCTTGGTACTGCAATTACAAGTGATGTGATATTTTTTTAAATGTCAGCTACATCCATGAGTCAAATTGGGTTAGTGTATATCATGTCATCGATACTCTCTTGTGAGTGTCCTACACCTTGATAGTTTGCTACCTTGATTGTTAGAGACCATGCCACAAGGATCAATCAGATTTTTCCATGTGGACTTGTCATAGCATTCCCATGTGTCCACTTGGAAAATATGATGTCAGCAAAACATGTGGTAGTGGAGTCAAGACTTCCTCGGGACCCCTATAATCTGATGGGCCAATGAGTGAGAGAGATAGATTCTTCCAAATGTTGGGGTCTTCAATGGGATAAATCTTTGGGTCGTTGTCACCAGGTCTTTTTGTGCTAAAATTCACCTCATGACAACATATTTGCACTTATAGAGCTTAAAACCCTATAGTTGAATCTGAAAACATTTAAAACACTAGAAAAACTTCATATTTGCGTAAACCAAAGCGTTGTATGTATGATAGAGTGTAAACACGACATATCAGGAGGTTAGATCATTATAGCAGCTAACTGCTAATATATCTAACAAAAGAGAAGTTTGAAAATCAGATTTAAATACTAAATCATCTCAGCACCAGTTCAACAATGAGTAGACTATAAATCATATTAACATGCTAAATCAGTTCAACACCATCCTAACTGTAAATATAAATCAGATAAGGAAAAATCAGAACAACGTAATCAATATGCATTAGCAATCCTGTATCTTTGATTATCATAAACTAATCCTAAAGATAATTTGCATAACTGCAGTTTTGAAGCAGAAGAAACATTGTGTTTTCAATCTTTGTGGGTATCCATTGGTGGAAATCAGTAAGTGGACTTTCTCTTGTTCCCATTTGAATTTGTATAATCCACAATGATCTGAAATGGATCTATGTTTGTTTTTCAAGATAGAGAATTTTTTTTCTTGCAATTAGAACACATTTTAGGGTTTGATTATATAATGTTAGGGTTTAAATCATGAAGCTACTGTTGTATTTTGGACTTGAATAATAAGTTCTTTGAATGGGATTTGAACAGATATTTAAGGGTTGGAAATGGAAACCAACTTGTTACGGATCCAAAGACAATAAGTCGTGCCCTAGCTAGTGAGAAAGTGAGATGGAGTTTACAGACTACCAGATGTCGTTTGTCTAAAAAACAACAGTATTTCTAGTTTTTTACAAGAATTGGGAAATGCAATAAGGAGGGAGATAAATGTCCTTACATTCATGATTGAGAAAAGGTAGATATATACACTAAGTTGCTGAGGGGTATATGCTCCAATGTCAACTGTGAGTTGAATCACAAGGTATAGTAAAACATTAACTCCATACACTAGACATGGAGATGTCTAGATAAAACAAAAATGATGCAGTTTATAGGATCTTATGGTAGGATTGATTATGTTTTATATTGCTTGTTCTGTTTATTTTTGTGCAAAAATTACTCCAGAGTGCATGTAATATTGCTCATATTTCCTACAGGGTGAGTTAATTTGACATTTTATGTATTACGCTATCACAATTTCTTGAATCCTGGTAGCCTAAACAATCTATTGTTTTTTTTTTGACATGTTATTACACCAAGGAAAATTTCCCTTATAAGCATGTGAATGTTCCCCCAAAAGCTTCAGATTTTGATGTATTTTTCAAAGTTTATTGTGTTGAAGGTGATAAGGTATTGTCTGTTTCATAGTGGAAATTGCATTTTGTAATTTTTTTGATATGTTTATTTCTATTCTTGGTGTATGTAGTCCTTGTGTGCTATATCAAATATATAGTGTATGTTTGTGTATTGAAATTTACTATGTATGGTTTTTGGAAATGCAAGGACGAGTTAAGATGGAAAGTGAATACAAATTTAATTTAATGAACAAAAAATATATGTCAAAGTACAAAGCATCATCCAATTTTTCTAATAAATTGTAGCCTGCCACTTTAAAGT
The DNA here is from genome assembly GCA_001517045.1 of Pseudotsuga menziesii. NCBI lineage: Eukaryota > Viridiplantae > Streptophyta > Pinopsida > Pinales > Pinaceae > Pseudotsuga > Pseudotsuga menziesii. The sequence goes on from LPNX011232694.1 coordinate 422,734, forward strand.
TATTGCACGCTAACTCTAAGGTGGCACCCTTCATAAATGACATCCTATATTTGATTAAAATTCTTTGTTTCCCACACTAACCCACCAAAACTACATTAATTACTTTGTTAATCCTATACAAATTGCTTCCATTGAGTGATTTTAATTATGCTGTCATGAACTTATTAGCCAAAAACATTTGAAACTAAAGGGTAAACTAATTGGTGAATGGCAACCTTTAAAAATATATATATTTTTAATTACACAATTTTGTTGATGTATTTGTAACTTCGGAATGTATTCATCTATGTATCTTATGTATTGTAACCCGATGTTTATTTCGGGATGTGTCTATAATGTAATTGAGTCATGTTGTCATGCCTCGATGTTCCGATCGAGAGGATAAATAATGTAAACATGTCATGTCAAGTAATTGTGGGTAACCCTCTGATTGTCTAAGGGTTAAAGTCCCTGCAGTTCCGAAGCACTAGGGTTATTAGACTCTCCTAGTAGAGGTCGGCCCTAGTATGGTTTTAGTCATGTTGGGATTAGTATAAATAGAGAGTTTGGATCTCTATTTAACATACAACTCATACACACTCAAGTGTAGCGCATAGTTGAGGAAGAATAAGACACTGGGGATAGATAACAAGAAGATTACTGATGTCAGGAGATCACTTATTGTTTTGGGCTTTTACCATTTTGGTGCTGATTCTATCTCTGAGGAAGTTGTGAGGTTTTCTCCATTTATGGTTTCCCTGAGGAAAAACACTGTGTTCATTGTCTCTTGTGTTTGATTGTTGTACTTGTTATTCTCTCAGTTAAAGATCCTAATAATGCTAGCTTAATGTTGAAAAACTAGCATGGTATCAGAGCTAACCTGAGAAGACGTTGTGTAGCTGCGGGAACTAGGGATTCCTAGTTTGTGGATCTTCCTCCACATATTTTCAGCAAAAGTAAGGTGGAATAACTCTCCTCCTTAGGGCACATCTTTATGTCGAAGCATAATCCAATTATGAGGTTTTTCAGTTTTGGACCCGACACTACTGCTGGAAATTAGGGCTTCTCATAGAAGAGGAATTTTTCAGTGACCCCAGGCCTGAATTGATCTCCTCCCCAAAATCGAAGTTAGGGATAAATTTCAAGGCATTTGGATGGACAAATCTTCAAAAAATCAAAACCCTAATTTTCTCCTGATCCAGTACTGCAAGATTTCAACTCCAAATCCAAATCTGACATCTTGACCCGGTAAGATCTAAATCTCTTGTATTTCTATTTGAGGTTCTCATTTAAGATGCCTCATCATACCAAGCTTGATGAAAATCTTGAGGGAGCTGATAACTTCCAATCCTGGAAGTATAGGATCTCCTTGGTCCTGGAAGAAAATGAGTTGGACTCCTACATCCATGAGGAGGTTCCAGTTCCAGAGGGAGATGAGGAAAAGGCCTTACACAAGAAGAATATGGTTATGGCAAAGAGGATCATTGCTGATTCTATCAAGGATCACCTTATCCCACATGTGTCCTCTCTTAAGACACCTAAAGCTATGTTTGATGCCCTAACCAAATTGTTTGAAGGGAAGAACATAAACCGAAAGATGACTCTAAGGAATCAACTGAAGAATGTGAAGATTCAGAATGCAGAGACCATCCATTCTTACTTCACAAGGGTTTCTCATATCAAGGAACAATTAGAAGCTGTAGATGAATAAGTGGAGAATGCAGAGATTGTGATGACAACACTGAATGACCTTCTTAGGTCATGGGATTCATTCATCCAAGGAATTTGTGCTAGAAATAAATTAGTCAAATTCAGCATACTATGGGAAGAATGTTCTCAAGAAGAATCACAAATAGAAGCTCGAGAAGAGAACATGGGAAGTGAATATCAAGCTCTCACAATTCACTCCAACAAAGGCAGAAGAAAACCTCATCACTTCAAAGGTAAGAATCCTCATCATAGAGATAATAGTAGAAAGGACCTATCTAGATTAAGATGTTATACATGTGATGAAATAGGACACTTTGCAAAAGACTGTCCTAAGAACAAGGTCCACTCTCATAAAAGGAAGGGGAACAAAAAAAGACATCATGCTCATGCTATAGAGGATGATGAACCATCCAAGAAGAGAACCAGATATGAAAGTGAAGATTCTTCAAGCGAGGATGAATATGTTTTGATCTCCGCTCTCACAGGTAACATTACTAATGGAAGTGATGATTGAATTATAGATAGTGGGGCTTCCAAACATATGACTGGATTCAAGGAATCCTTTGTGAGACTGTCAGAACATGAATCACCTCACAAGGTGAAACTAGGATATGACTACCAATATCCAATAAAAGGTAGTGGGGAATCTTCCTATAAGCTAGACTCTGGAAAGTCTCTAACAATGAAAGAAGTGTTGTTTGTGCCAGGACTCAAGAAGAACCTCCTCTCCATATCGGCATTAGATGCAAAAGGAATGCAGCTTGCATTGATAGATGGTCAAGTCATCATGTGGCCAAGAGGAAAGACTATCGATGATGCTGTGGTGATTGGAGAACAAGAAGGAGGATTGTACAAATTAAAGGGCCATCTAGAACAAGCCTTGGTCCATGACATAGTAGAGCCAAGTGAAATTTGGCATAGAAGGCTTGCACATGTGCATTACAGAGAACTACCTATTGCAAGCAAAGCTGTTGAAGGTCTTCCAGAATTCCAAGCAAAACATGATGGGGTCTGCAAAGGATGTGCGAAAGGAAAGAATACAAAGAATACATTTCCAAGCAGCAAAAGCAAAGTAAAAGGAATCTTGGAAATCATCCACTTCGATGTATGCGGTCCTATGTCATCAAACCCACTAAGCGGGTACACATATTATGTTTCTTTTATTGATGAATTTTCTAGGAAGACATGGGTTTACTTCATGAAGAACAAAGACAAAGTATTCAGCAAGTTCAAGGAATTCAAAGCCTTGATCGAGAACCACAATGAAAAGAAGATCAAGAATTTTCGATTAGACAATGGCAGAGAATTCAATTCAAATTAATTCAAAGAGCTATGCAAAGAATCAGGGATTAAGAGGGAGTTGTCCACTCCTTATAATCCACAATAGAATGGGATTGCGGAATGGAAGAACAGAACTATCATGGAAGCTGCAAAAGAAATGCTTCATGATCAAGACCTTCCTATGCATCTTTGGGTGGAAGCTGCTAGAACAACGGTGTATGTATAGAACCGTACTCTGCATAGAGTACTCGAGAACAAGACTCTTGAAGAAGTCTTCTCCGGCAAGAAACCAGAAGTTAGCCATCTCAGAATATTTGGTTGTCTAGTGTACATACACATTCCAAAAGAAAAGAGAAAAAAATTAGATCCTTCAGGAAAGAAGGGTATATTTGTGGGATACTCTGAAAGCTCGAAGGATTACAGAATATATTACCCAGGATACAAGAAGATTGACATCAGAAAGAATGTGACATTTGATGAAGACACAGCTTACAACAAATCCAGAAAGAGACCTGTTGAAGAACCTAAAGAAGCAGAAGCACCCAGAATTCATGAGACAACCATGAATGAAGAAACTCAAGAAGAAGATCGAGATTTCAAAGAACCACAAAGACTTGTAGATCCACCTCTGGAGAAGAATCCTCATAAGAGGAAACCTGCTTGGGTACAAGAACTTATCCAAGGTGCAAAGAGATATGGGGCTCCAGAAGAGAATCACAGAGAAAGAAAGAGGACCATATCCTGCTCCAGGTATGTAGCTTTACTATGTGATTTCATTGATAAAGAACCTTCCAGTTATGAAGAAGCGGCAGAACAGAAAGAATGGAGGGATGCTATGATCGAAGAGTATCAATCGATCATGAAGAATGATGTTTGGGATGTTGTCCCAAGACCAGAAGGGAAGTCAGTTGTAACTTCCAAATGGATCTACAAGATCAAACATGTTGCAAATGGTAGCATTGAAAAATATAAGGCAAGATTTGTGGCTCAGGGTTTCTCTCAGAAAGAAGGAATAGATTATGAAGAAACATTTGCACCTATAGCCAGATAAAATTCCATCATATCAGTACTTTCTCTGGCTGCAGTGATGAAATGGAAGATACACCAAATGGATGTCAAGACTACCTTCTTGAATGGTGCAGTAGAAGAGGAAGTGTATGTATAACAACCACTCGGTTTTGAGACACATAACAGGGATTCTCATGTGTGCATATTGAAGAAAACCCTGTATGGTTTGAAATAGGCACCCAGGACCTGATACGACAAAATTGACAACTTTCTATCCAATTTGGTCTTTACCAAGAGTAAAGCAGATTCCAACCTTTACTACAAGGTTGAAGATGGCAACCCAGTGATGCTTCTACTATATGTAGATGATCTATTTGTAACAGGTACAGATGGGATGATTGCTGATACGAAGAGAAAGCTTGCTACTAAGTTTGAAATGAAGGACTTGGGAATGATGTATTATTTTCTAGGTATGGAGGTGTGGCAGAGTGCGGAGGGAATATTTCTTGGACAAGGGAAGTATTTAGTAGAGATAGTAAAGAGGTTTGGGATGATGGACTGCAAGGCTATGGCCACACCTATGGAATCGAACCTAAAGCTATTGAGTGATGCTTCATCAGATTTGGTTGATGCTACGATGTATTGTCAGATGATTGGGTCCTTGATGTACCTGATGAACACGAGACCAGATATTTGCTTTGCTGTGAACACCTTGAGCCAGTTCCTGACAGATCTGAGACATGTTCACTTGACTACTGCAAAGCATATCCTAAGGTACCTAAAGGGTACAGTTGATTATGGGATCAAGTACGATGCGAATCAGAAGATTAAACTAGAGGGTTATGTTGATTCAGATTGGGCAGGCAGTGCCATCGATAGGAAGAGCACTTCAGGGTGTTGCTTCAGTATGGGATCAAGTGTGATCTCTTGGTTTAGCAGGAATAAATCCTGTGTGGCACTAAGTACAACTGAAGCAGAGTATGCCCTAGCTTGTTTAGCTAGTTGTGAGGCAATATGGCTACGGAAGCTACTGTCTAATTTATTTGATCTCCAATTGGATGCTACTTGTATACATTGTGACAACCAGAGTTGCATAAATTTGTCAGAGAATCCAGTGTTCCATGACAAGTTGAAGCATATCGAGATCAAGTATCACTATATCAGGGATATGGTGCAGAGGGGAGCAGTGAAGCTCCAGTATGTTGCGATGGAGAAACATATAGCTGATGTCTTGATGAAGCCATTGGCTAGGGTGAAGTTTGAGTACTTCAGGGAGAAGCTTTGTGTTCTCCAGATCGAGATTTCCTCCAAGGGAAAATGATGAGTCCCATATCCATTCTGACATGGTGAGAGGATTGGTTCCTTACATGGTCAGATGTAAGGGCTAAGCCATTCTATGATGGTGAGGGGATTGGTTCCTTCCATGTCAGATATGAGTGCTGAGATCCATGGCCATTCTGACGAGTAGGTCAGATGTAAGGGCTGAGCCATTCTGTCATGGTGAGAGGATTGGTTCCTTCCATGATAGATGTGAGTGCTGGCCATTGTATCGAGTAGGACATATGTAAGGGAAACTGCCATTTTGGGAATGGAGGCACCTGGTCAGTTACCAGGAAAACTCAGTCTAGGACTGAGAATCCATTCTAATGTGATAGAGGGATGTGTTCCCACTTGATCAGATGTAAGGGATGAACCATTCTATCATGGCTAAAGGATTAAGTTCCTCCCATGTCAGATGTGAGTGTTGGCCATTCCAACGAGCAGGTCGGATGTAAGGGAAACTTCCTTTCTTGAGGAGAATGGAGGCACCTGGTCAGTTACTAGGTAGCTCAGTTGAGGACTAGGGTCCATTCTGATATGACTGTAGGATTGGTTCCTACAATATAAGATATGAGTGCAAGCCCTTACATCATTGTGAGCAGGATGTGTTCCCGCCTGGATGGATGTAAGTACAGAGCCTTTTCATCATTGTGAGTAGGATGTGTTCCCGCCTGGATGAATGTAAGTGGAGAAATCTTTCATCATTGTGAGTAGGATGTGGTTCCGACCTTGGTGGAAGAACATAGATCTTCCATCATTGTGAGCAGGATGTGGTTCCATCCTGGATGAAAGTGCGGAAATATTCCATCATTGTGAGTAGGATGTGGTTCTGGCCTAGATGGAAGTGCATAACTCTTCCATCATTGTGAGTAGAATGTGGTTCTGGCCTGGGTGGAAGAACAAATATCTTCCATCATTGTGGTAGGATGTGGTTCCAGCCTAGATGGATGTGAGTTCTATGCCTTTCTGATGAGTAGGTCAGATATAAGTACTGAAGAAGACCTGCATGGAGGCTAGGCCTACAACCAGCATGAAAAAGGGCTGGCTCTGTAGAAATTCCTGTGATGAGAAGAATCATGAGATAGCACCCGTGATTATCCAAATCGAGTGATGATGATCCAATAGTGATGATCTAGATCCAGTGATAATCCAGATCCAGTGATGATCCAGATCCAGTGATGATGTTCCATGATGATCCAGATCGAGTGATGATCCAGATCCAAAGATGAAGATGAATTGAAGAATAAAAAGACTTGAAGATGCAGATAATGAGATGATCCAGTTGATACAGAGAAGAAGACCAGTGCTGAAAACTATGTTGAAAGAATACCTTCCTAGTTAAGAGGGAGTGTTGATGTATTTGTAACTTAAAAATGTATTCATCTATGTATCTTATGTATTGTAACCTGATGTTTATTCTGGGATGTATCTATAATGTAATTGAGTCATTTTGTCATGCCCCGATGTTCCGATCAAGAGGATCAATAATGTAAACAAGTCATGTCAAGTCATTGTGGGTAACCCTCTGATTGTCTAAGGGTTAAAGTCCCTGCATTTCCAGGGCACTAGGGTTATTAGACTCTCCTAGTAGAGGTCAGCCCTAGTAGGGTTTTAGTGATGTCAAGATTAGTATAAATAGAGAGTTGGGATCTCTATTTAACACACAACTCATACACACTCAAGTGTAGCGCATAGTTGAGGAAGAAGAAGGCACTGGGGCTAGATAAGAAGAAGATTAATACTGTCGGGAGATCACTTACTGTTTTGGGCTTTTACCATTTTGGTGCTGATTCTATATTTGAGGAAGTTGTGGGGTTTTCTCCATTTATGGTTTCCCTAAGGAAAAAACTATGTTCATTGTCTCTTGTGTTTGATTGTTGTACTTGTTATTCTCTCAGTTAAAGATCCTAATAATGCTAGCTTAAGGTTGAAAAACTAACAAATTCCTCGTCGCATTTCCGATGGCAATTGGAGGATATCCGATGAGGTTGTTGAAGATCCGACACTATCAGTCGTCGGTCATCCAACGCATCCCCGTCGCATATCCGAAATTATCCCAATGAAGTCCAATGGCACTGCCATAGTTCCAACAGCCGAGCCTGTCGGATTTCCTAGGCCATTGTGTCAGACATCCAACGTCTCTCCGTCAGAAATTCGACAGTATTTGGAATCTTTTTGTAACAAGGTTTTGTTGGTTTTATGACATTCAAACGTAGAATGTTCGATGCTCAGTCATCGGAATTTCGACGGCCTAATCTTAATTTTTTTCCAGCAAAACTAGCAGACACTTGACGATGGTGTAGTTAGATCTTCGACAGGTATTGGAATGTCATTAAAGATCCAACGTGTTTCCACCGACGGCAAAACAAAATGCATATGTCGAATAACCGATAGGGCATTGTCAAATTTTAGACATGGCAGCCGTCAGATTTTGGGCTCAATTTCTGTTGTGATTTCCAAAAAAGAGATGAACAGTTTGGGAGCCTATTATTTTTATTTGATCAATCAATTTTTTATTCATTCCTTGTTCTTTAGATCCATTTTTTTTTAAGATAAATAAGAAAGAATATGTGATTCAATATGTGTTGAAGATCAATTTTTGAATAGAGTGCATTTCTCAATGAATTCTTAATGTTTTAATTTCCATAATCATCATTCCCACTTCCATACACAGAACATATTCAAGCTTGTGCCAAATTTTACAGTTCAATAATGTTCTAAGTTTAGTAGTTTACATTCATCTACTTGTTGAATGTAAACTAAAAAAATTTCACACTTTCTTAACTTGCTTTACACAAATGGTTGGCCAGAGTTAAATTCATTAAATAGATTCAAAATCTAGAGCATCAGCCTCAGGAGGCCATAGTTTTCCTTGCATTATGGATTACATACTTATATAAAACTTCCATGTTCTGCTCAATAACAATTGACAGGAATGTCTTCATATGGTCAAATATTAAAAGAAATATAGCATTATTGATTTTGCAAATAACAACAATATGGTCTCATTATAACCAAGAAATCCTAAAGGGTTGGGATTAAAAAAGCATTTTTGTTGGAAACTCCGCACCATCTTTGTTTTCTATATATTATCTGGAAAAGCAATGTCAATTATCACCTTGCACACTTTGCCTTAGCCCTTGCAGATGGTTCTGAAGACACTTCTTCTCTAATCAACCTCTCGGGTATCCTTACCATTTTCAGGGTTCTCTCTGCTGCAACAATTTCTCTCTTGTTCCTAGCACAACTTCTATTGGTTGAGATGCTTCTTGGACTATCAGGGTTTCTTCTTAGGCTACCATTAATTTATTCTGATCACTAGGTTTTGGAGCAGTCTCAAGCTTTGTGGGCTTCACTATAGATCTAGAACTTGAATGGTATCCTAAAGCTAATAGATGGTTGTCCTCTGCCTCAACCTCCAAAGCCTCCTCTTCCTTCATATTCTGTTTTGACTCCATTCATCTCTTCAGTCTTGGAATGTTTAGAAAAAATCCATTTTCCTTGAGTGCCACCATCTCTTGTTCCCACCATCCTGCTCTTTCTCTTATTACATTTATATTCAACCTTAAATGCACATTGATAGGCTCTATCAACAGAGTAATTCCAATAAAGCTAATGTGTATTTAACACTGAAAACATGGACAAATGATGTCTTTCACGGCTGCCTACTCATTATCTTCCCATGTATCTATCCTTATTTGTGACCTCATGAATTGTTTTGTATGTTCTTGCACAGACTATTCCTTTTGCCTAAAGTTTTGAAATTGTTTAAATAATATTTGTTGGTAGTCCATTAGCATAAATATTGCTCTTTGAAGCTTCATCGTCTTGGACCTAAGTTTTATCTTTAATTTTCCCTCTCTTCTCCTTGATTTATGAATATTATCCCACCATAGTGTAGCATAGGATTTCATTTTCACCACTGTAATTATTACTTTCCTAAGGTCATATTTATTGATGTTCTCCATATCAAATGCCTTCCCAAATTGTTTATCCAATCTATGTTTAAATTAGGATTCAAGTCTCACTTGAACTTTTTAACTTATTCTCTTACTCTGGCTTGATTTGTTACCACAGTGCTTATATTTCTATGAGGTCTACAACATCATCTTAGTTTCTTGAGCTCTCATTCTGTTATCACTCTAGGAAACTCCTCTAGGTTGTAGCTCGAGGATGCTTGGTAACTTACAATGTTTTTAGGGTTTTTTGATATGGATCAAGTCAGTTGACCTATATAACCTTCCACTCTCAAGACATGCATGAAGCTCACTCAATTTACAAGGCTTTTAGTTACAACTTGTTCAGTATTTTGACAATAAGGTGTAGGGATGGAGAACTTATCAAGCTGGCAGACTTATACAAAACAGATGCATATAAATGGCTAAATCCTGACAAGGATGGTACTTAAAAATCAAATCATATTAACTCACCAATAGGATGATATCTATTAGCTATTAATCAACTTGAAAATAACCTAAATATACATTCAGGCATAAGTACAGTAAAGACAGAGATGATGGTTGAACAGATCATAACAAAAGAGCTTATATTCCAGAATGAGCAAGATGAGAAGCTGACAATAAGATAGGCTTATAAGTCCCCGAAGTAGAACCCTTATTATAAAATCAATCTTAGGCTTTATGGCCTTTTTACAAAAAGTATGTATACCGAAACTCCGATCTGTTTTTACAAAAATACTCAAAAGTGATAGTTTTTCCAAATTAGGGTTTCAAACCCTACCTAACTATTTGTCTAACTATGATGAATATTTAGTTCACCGACTGAACATTAAATAACTGAAGTAGTTGTTGATGATCATTGATGCTAGTCCACTGTCAGTTAACCCACTGATTTCTCCTTGACAATTAGGGTTGATGACTTTATGGCATTGTTTTGTCATAATAGATCTAAACAGACCCTTTTTGATACTTCTGTCAGCACCTTTTATCTTTAAATTACATCCCTGAGCCATCTGCAGTTGCCAAAATCTGGTTCTGTCTGTCAAAGACTCACTTTTAAACCTTCGTCCGCTTTCGGTGGTTTAAGATCGTTCGCAATTTTGTCAACTAGCTGCCAAAAAGCTGGATTTTGGTGGCTAATTAAATGTTATCTTTATGGCCTAAGCTGCCGAAACCCCTACCCTGTCGCCATGGTGAATTTCTACTTTCGGCAGATAGCGACTTTGAATAAACCCTTTTTAACTGCCGAACAAACAACTACAAACCCGTCGGTGATCGGAAGCTCTAAACACTAAGGATTGGAACTTTAAACTTGAACGCTGCCGTAGTGTCGGTGATTCAAACCACTAACGTCATGACGGTTAAGCATTGGAGGTAGCGAAGACTATGTTAGGATTATTAATCCTCCCTTTTCCAATTTGGTCATATGTCTAAATCAAGAGTCATGTCTAAATCAGGAGTCCATCTAATCTATTTATAGTCATTAGCACCATTGGGTCCACTTGGCCTAATTGGGGCACATGTTTCAGTTACTAAAGTGTGGGGAACACTAATTGAGGCTTACTGCCACTGATTGCACTTAATTGCATCAGTTTAGGAGCCTTCTAGACCAATCCCTACAATTTAGAAGCCACTGGGAGTGCCGAAACCAACCAAGGTCAGTTCAGTTCAGTTAATGACTAGTCAAGCTAAGTTAGGAGTCAGTTACATTCAGTTCTAGTCCTCTACATTCAGTTAGCGCTAGGTTTACTTGAATGCACTCACGAGGGGCACATTTGTCACCTACCACAGTCAGTTAGCCTTAGTCAACACTGAATGTAACACTTGATTTGTGTTTTAGAACTCCGATGAACTCCTGTTATGGTTTAGACAAGGTCAATTAACTATTGAGTCCTCCAATAGTGATTTAGACAAGGTCTTAGTTACCTACAGTCAAGTAGAGTCTAATCAATTCAAATTTCCTCATGTGTATTTGAATTTCTTGTGGCTATTAAAGCCATTGTACTTCATTGTAATTATTATCTAATTACTCTTTGATTAATGAAAAGCATTCACAGCTGCAAGCCATTTTTGCACTGTTTCATTCTTCAATAACTGAGTAAATTGTGTGATCTATCCTGTGAGTTGTGTGTTTTTGCACATATCTATGTGCTCAATTTAATATGGTATCAGATCCTCGGTGGACAAGGCACCTCTCCTCCTTAGATATCCTACTGGATCATTTTTTAGCAAAATTGCTCCTTCCAGCTCTGCACTAGAAGCAGAAGGTTTACCACTTAATACCCCAAGTAAAGGAATTGTTGATCAATATTGATCAACTATGCTGGGTGTGATGAAAACCTAAAATGTGCAGGTTGTCAACCTTACGGTGCCCCTTTTGTGTTTTTTGCAGGTACAACTTCGAATGGATTCATCAGTTCCTCTTCTCACCCTGTCCTCAAACTGTTCAGAATGGAAGAAGAAGATGATTTCATCTCTGATGAGACAAGGTCTCTGTCGAGTTTTTGTTGGACTTGTTAAAGATTATTTTAGTGATATTGACTGGCTGAATAAAATTGATGGATCTTTTGGAACAATAGCAATGGGTCTTTGTCGTAGCTTGCGCTACCTCATTAGATCTATTGAAGACCCGAAGGAACTCTGGACAAGATTGGACAGAACCTTTGGAGTGATTGATGAGGATCATAATAACATTTTGGAGATAATATCCAGCACCATAAGCACTCTTGATCCAAAATTCTCATCCTCCACTCTCTCTGATGAAGTTTTTCAAGATGAAGAAGAAGCAGAAGCTTCTACATAGTCAATTCGAATTGAAGACAGTCTCCATGCAATGACTCCTTCTCCTGATACTCTGAAAGTTCATGAGATCTATGATATCTCATCTTCTCATATTTCTGAAAAAAAAGAATACATTCGAATCTCTGATATTGAAGAAAAATACTGCTGCACTTCCATGCAAACATTCACCAGTGATTTTCCTTTGAATTCTGTGCAAAATTTACCAGTAATTGCTTTCGAAAGTGAAGAGAAATTTGATTTTTCTCCCTATAATGTTGCTGCTGGTGTGAAAATATGTGATACATTGGATATTTTGGAAGAAATATCAGATTACCAGAGTGATCCATTCACTCCCCATGATCTAGATTTTCCAGCAAATTCCTGCAGGTTTGCATACACCAAAATTCAGAATTTTGAAGAAGAAGAAAGTTGTGCATCCATCATCTCGGTTAACCATTTATTTGAATCTGATATTAACCTTATTGGATCTGATATGATATTATTTATATCTGATCTTATATTTCTTGGTTTAATGTATCAAATTCATAATCTTTCAGTACTGCTTGTAGTTGTTCTCATCAACGGTGTGAAGAAACAAGTACTGCAAGTCTCCTACAAAACTACTGCTGGGGATTCGATTCCATTTCACAGTTTTGGATCTGTTTTGAACCTATTTAGATATGATTTGATTTCCTATCTGATATTATTTGGTTCACATTTTAAAATCCAAGATCTTTCATTCATGCTTGTAGCTGCTCTCACCAATTCTGATGTGAAAAATCAAGTACCGCACTTTCTCTTCAAAACTGTTGATGGGGATTTGGTGTTAGTTTCCTCACATGAGGTTGCTGATATTTTATTATGTGATTCATTAGCTATTTCAGAAGCTATATCAGACTATGTATCTCAATCATTCGCTCTCAACAGTCCTAGTGCTTCTCTACCATTGATCACATGCTCATCTCCTCACAGAACCGGTAAAGAGGAAGATTTTCTGCATCCGCCTGGACACTTGCTCCTAACACTTTGGGATGTTCTTACCACTCATGGTTTTCTGTTCATGGATGCAACATATCAGTTTCTTGAGTGTTCCTCACATGTTCTGAATCCTCAAGAACCTTTTCTCACTTATCAGTTGACTTCAGTTGCTCTACATGAGTCCAGTCTTCATCCAGCAGCTGTCTATATTTCTGATTTAGTTGAGCATATCATTCTTCTTCCAAAGAGGAATATTAATCTAGACATAATTATGGAGAGTTTCACATGCTAGGCCCCAAGATACCTGTCCATAGAAGAACCAGATTGATCCTAATTCTACCTGCTTAATTACAGGGGGGGATTTTTTTTCCCATGTGGTTTTTTCCCCAGCACCTTGTTTTTGAGCAGTTAATTTACTTTACTTGATGTAATGGGTGACCTATGGTCTTAGTTACCAGGGCCCATAGATTGTCCAAGTTAGCACTCAGGGGGGGTGTTAGTATTATTAATCCTCCCTTGTCCAATTTGGTCATATGTCTAAATCGGGAGTCCATCCAGTCTATTTATAGTCATTAGCACCATTGGGTCTACTTGGCCTAATTGGGGCACATGAGTTAGTTAATAAAGTGTGGGGAACACTAATTGAGGCTTACTGCCACTGATTACACTTAATTGCATCAGTTTAGGAGCCTCCTAGACCAATCCCTACAATTTAGGAGCCACTGGGAGTGCCGAAACCAACCAAGGTCAGTTCGGTTCAATTAATGACTAGTCAAGCTAAGTTAGGAGTCAGTTACATTCAGTTCTAGTCCACTACATTCAGTTGGCGCTATGTTTACTTGATTGCACTCATGAGGGGTGCATTTCTCACCTACCAGAGTCAGTTATCCTTAGTTAACACTGAATGTAATAATTGAGTTGTGTTTTAGAACTCTGATGAACTTTGGTTATGGTTTAGACAAGGACAGTTAACTATTGAGTCCTCCGATAGTTATTTAGACAAGGTCTTAGTTACCTATAGTCAAGTAGAGTCTAATCAATTCGAATTTCCTCATGCAGATTTGAATTGCTTATGGCTATTAAAGCCATTGTACTTCATTGTAATTATGATCTAATTACTCTTTGATTAATGAAAATCATTCACAGCTGCAAGCCATTTTTGCACTATTCCATTCTTCAATAACTAAGTAAATTGTGTGATCTATCCTGTGATTTGTGTGTTTGTCCACATATCTATGTGCTCAATTTAATAGACTAACCTCTAAAACATCGAAACCTAAAACCACTAATTCATTGGAACTTCAAACCACAAGACTCGTCGTAGTGTCGGCAACATAAAGGACAAGCCCTCCGAAACGTCGGCGTCGTAGAGGACTAAACCTCCGACCGCTATCAAAAAATGTTCTGATGGCAGTCAAAAGATTTAGCAATAAAACAACAAAAAAAAGGTAAAGGCCATGGTTAGGAAAAATTCAGTGGCTAATGAGATGTTCTGAGCCTTGCCTAAGCGACTGAATGTACCTTTATTGGTGCTTCTTGCCACTCGCTTTCGATGGTTTAATTCCCTTTTATCTCTCTTTCTAGTCTGTCGAAAGCACCCCTTTTCGGTGGCTAATGAGTTTCTATAGTCTCACCTAAGCCACTGAAAGTGTTACTTTGAATCTGCTTGCTCAGACCGCTTTTGGTGGTTTTCCTTTGGCCCGCGTTCAACTATTTAGCTGCCGAAACATAGCTTTTTGGTGGCTAATGAGCTATGATAGTCCTTTCCTAAGCCACCGAAAGCTGTTACTTTGACTCTACTTGCTCAGACCGCTTTCGGTGGTTTTCCTTTGGCCCATGTTCAACTGTTTAGCCGCTGAAACATAGCTTTTCGGTGGCTAATGAGCTATGATAGTCCTCGCCTGAGCCACTGAAAGCTACAACTTGTGAAATTTAATCCAAATAAAAAACAGAGACTTTCAAACTGTCAGTGATATTCATATCCTTCATTACATGAGTTAAATTCTTCATACTATCAAAATAAAATTATTTTGGGAGATAACATCTGGCTCCTACTTGGGGATGGGAACCTCCCTATGAGGTCCCAAGAACCCCAGACCAAAATTCCTTTTCTAAAAAAGAATAATTAATGCTATCTTCTAGATTTCCATTGAGCATGGATTCATTTGTCTTTTATAATTGATCCCCTACGATCTTCCTGTAGCCTGCTTTGGTTATTCACAAAAACAACTAAAAATGACCCAGCTGCTCATGTTAAGAGCTTATTTTCCTATCTACTCCTACTCCTAATTCTAATCAGTATATTCTTCTTATCATGTGACATCATGCTTCCAAAGAAGCCAGGTCGGAAGCTGATCTGTTGAACTTATCCTTGAACTTGACCCAAAAAATAAATAAAACCCTAGCATGGAACAATGTAGTTTCGAAGGGTGATAGAACCAGCTGTCATCTGACAAAAATATTTTGATATCTATGCTGCTCATAAGTTTTAGATAGATGACAAAGTGATCATAAAAGCCAACAAGAAATACCTTTTTATGCTGCTAATCTTTTCCTTCACTAATGTCAATGTTGAATGTGGACTTCTCAACCTTTGTCGGATCAAAATGCAAGCTCAACCACTGATCTGAACCTTCTTGTTCTCTTATGATTAGATCTTAATCATCAATCATTAAAATTTCCTTTTGAGAATAGTGATCACAATAGGATGAAAAAACAGGGTTTACATCATATGAATAAAGATCAGTTGAAAACATATAATTTCCTATACAATCATCAGTTATCATAGGCTCATCCTCGTTTGCAAACTGATCATAAAATCCAGATTCATACCTATCTTGGGAGTACTTTGCAAACACTGAAGAATCTGATTCTAAATCTGAAAGGAGCTCACATGCTTGTTGCTGTTCCAAATCTGCTTCAGACTCATAATCTGAATGTTCAAAATATGAATCATCCTGATGTTTATCTAGATCAGGTAAATAATGGTTTTCAAAATCACACTACTATGCGATTCTCCTTTAAGCACAAATGTTTTCCTCCACCTCTAAAGCATCTTCAAACATAATGCTTAAAGATGAAGATTTCCTTTCTAGCAGAAGAAGGGAAAGTTTTGAATGTAGTCCCATCACATAATATATAATGGTAGCTATCTTTGTGGGTCTGATCTCCAAAGTCATATCATGATAAGTGTTGTAGAATCTTCGATTGAAGATAGGAAAAGTTTCATCTTCCTCTCTCTTCAAAGCATAGAAATCAGCGAGATACAAATCAAGAGATTTCTTTTCACCCCAATGCTTCAAAGATGCATCAGTGAATTATCTCCAAGAGCCAATAGATTCAGCTCTTAAATTCTTGAACCATATAGCAGCATCTCTAATCAACGATTTAGAGAAAAATCTCATGATTACATCCTCATGAACAATCTCAAAATGATCAATAAAATCTTCAAAAGATTCCAAGTGCCTTTCCGCTGAAGCTTGATTCTCTTTGGAAAACCAAGGGAGATATTCATAACAGTCAAGAGGATAAGGATGAAGCCAAGAGGGTAGTTTTAATGTCTTAAACATCTTCATCCTAATTTTGATTTGAAAGGATGTGGGTTGATCATGAGGGATAACAATCTGCTGACAAGGTTCAATGGTTATGGCAACGAGTGTTGAGCTCTGCATAGGTTTTGAATCAGTTTTGGTTTCTTCAAGGTTACATGGCTGATCAGATTTAGAAGGAATTTGGATATCGAGGTCATTTTTATAAATAAGCTGTGGCACAAAGACTGATTCACCTTCTACAATACAAGCAACCTGCAAATATTCTTCTACAAATGGATTTATAAAAGATGGCTGATAATGTTCAGAATATATAAAACATAGGATAATTCTTTTAACATGTGAAGGGAAAAGTATAAAGGAGCTGATAAAAAATAACAGAAGTTCATAAAGTAAACTGTTGAATTGGTACCTGGATTTTTAATTCATCCTCCTCATCTTTTATCAACTGGGTCCTCCCCAGTGGAGATTTATTAAATTCGAATGGATCAGGGAAATATAAGTCTTTGTCAATCTGCCCTAGCAGCAGGGCTAGGTTTTCTTGTCCCTCTACCAACAAATCTGATCTAGATGTCCTTGCTTCTTTGGAAATTTTCCTTTGTAGAGCTCTTCCTTTTCTGATCATCTTCTCTGGGTCTGCAACAGGTGTTTCTCGTGGCCTCTCTTGTTTTGCTCTGGTATGAGCCCTTCGTGGAGCCACANCAGCGGGATAAGGGAAGGCCATACAATGTGTGATTCACCTAGTGTGGTGAAATCCGCTATAGAGCTCTTCCTTTTCTGATCATCTTCTCTGGGTCTGCAACAGGTGTTTCTCGTGGCCTCTCTTGTTTTGCTCTGGTATGAGCCCTTCGTGGAGCCACAGTTCTTCAATGGAGTCACCAGCGATGAGATCTTCACAAGCAGCCGTGCTTGAAGATTCCTCAACCCTAAAATTTTCTAATGTAGCTCCCCTTGCAGCTCTGGAGGTCTATCTTAGTGAAAATCTAGCTCCTCTCAAACCCTCTTATGGATCTGAAACAGGTGTTATTGGTGGCCCTTTACAGTTTTCTCTAGTAGTTGGTCTTCTTGAACCCACCTTATTTCAATGGAGTCTCCAAATATATGATTACAAGAAGAATAGTGTCCAAGCTTTGTCTATCATCAAAGCAAGGATCTATGTCGTCTCCCAAGGAAGCTGAGCTTCAGTCTCCTCTCCTCGGCAACGGCACCAATTTGTTATCACTCCAGGAAACTCCTCTAGGTTCTAGCTCGAGGATGCCTGGTAACTTACAGTTTTTTATTGTTTTTTGATATGGATCAAGTCAGTTGACCTATATAACCTTCCACTCTCAAGACATGCATGAATCTCACTTAATTTACAAGGCTTTTAGTTACAACTTGTTCAGTAGTTTGACAATAAGGTGTAGGGATGGAGAACTTATCAAGCTGGAAAACTTATATACAAAATAGATGCATATAAATGGCTAAATCCTGACAATGATGGTACTTATAAATCAAATCATATTAACTCACCAATAGGATGACAGCTATTAACTATTGATCAACTTGAAAATAACCTAAATACACATTCAAGCATAAGTACAATAAAGACAGAGATGATGGATGAACAGATCATAACAAAAGAGATTATATTACAGAATGAACAAGATGAGAAGCTAACAATAAGATAGGCTTATAAGTCCCCAAATTTGAACCCTTATTATAAAATCGATCTTAGGCTTTATAGTCTTTTTACAAAAAGTACAGATCCTGAAACGTCGATCTGTTTTTACAAAAATACTCAAAAGTGACAATTTTTCCAAATTAGGGTTTCAAACCCTATCTAACTATTTGTCTAACTATGATGAATATTTAGTTCACTAAATGAACATTAAATAACTGAAGTATTTGTTGATGATCACTGCTACTGGTCCACTGTCAGTTAACCCACTTATTTCTCCTTGACAATTAGGGTTGATGATTTACGATGTTGTTTTGTCATAATAGATCTAAACAGACCCTTTCTGATACTTCTGTTAGCACCTTTTATCTTTAACTTACGTCCTTGAGCCATCTGCAGTTGCCCAAATCCGATTCTGTCTGTCAAAAACTCGCTTTTAAACCTCTGTCCACTTTCGGTGGTTTAAGATCCTCTGCAATTTTTTCAACTAGCCGCTGAAAAGATGGCTTTTGGTGGCTAATTAAATGTTATCTTTCTGGCCTAAGCCATCAGAACCCCTACTTCGTTTTTGTAGTGAATTTCTGCTTTCGATAGATAGCGACTTTGAAAAAACCCTTTTTAACTGTCGAACAAACAACTAGAAACCCATCGACGATTGAAAGCTCTAAACACTAAGGATCAGAACTTTAACCCTGAATGTTGCCGTAGTGTCGGTGATTCAAACCACTAACGTCGCGATGGTTAAGCATCGAAGGTCAGGAAGACTAACCACTAAAACATCGAAACCTCAAACCACTAATGCATTGAAACTTCAAACCACAAGACTTGTCGTAGTGTCGGTGACATAAAGGACAACCCTCCGAAACGTCGGCATCGTAGAGGACTAAACCTCCGAGTGCTATCAAAAAATGTTCTGATGGTAGTCAAAAGATTTAGCAATAAAACAACAAAAAACAAGGTAAAATCCATGGTTTAGCGAAATTCAATGGCTAATGAGATGTTCTAAGCTTTGCCTAAGCCACCGAATGTACCTTTCCCGGTGCTGCTTGCCACTCGCTTTCAACGGTTTAAACCCCTTTTATCTCTCTTTATAGTCTGTCGAAAGCACCCCTTTTCGGTGGCTAATGAGTTTCTGTAGTCTCGTCTAAGCCACCGAAAGTGTTACTTTGACTCTGCTTTCTCAGACCACTTTCAGTGGTTTGCCTTTGGCCCGCGTTCAACTGTTTAGCCACTGAAACATATCTTTTCGGTGGCTAATGAGTTATGATAGTCCTCGCCTAAGCCACAAAAAGCTGTTACTTTGACTTTTCTTGCTCAAACCACTTTCGATGGTTTTCCTTTGGCCCGCATTCAACTGTTTAGCCACCAAAACATAGCTTTTCAGTGGCTAATGAGCTATGATAGTCATCACCTAAGCCATCGAAAGCTACAACTTGTGAAATTTTCATCCAAATAAAAAATAGAGGCTTTCAAACTGTCAGTGATATTCATATCCTTCATTGCATGAGTTAAATTCTTCATACTATCAAAATAAAATTATTTTGGGAGATAACATATGACTCCTACTTGGGGATGGGAACCTCCCTGTGAGGTCCCAAGAACCCCAGACCAAAATGCCTTTCCTAAAAAAGAATAATTAAGGCTATCTTCTAGTGTTCCATTGGGCATGGAGTCATTTGTCTTTTATAACTGATCCCCTGTGATCTTCCTGTAGCCTGCTTTGCTTATTCATGAAAACAACTAAAAATGACCCAGCTGCTCATATTAAGAGCTTATTTTCCTATCTACTCCTGCTCCTAATTCTAATTAGTAGAGTCTTTTTATCATGTGACATCATGCTTCCAATGAAGCCAGGTCAGAAGCTGATCTGCTGAACTTGTCCTTGATCTTGACCTAAAAAATAAATGAAACCCTAGCATGCAGCAATGTAGTTTCGAAGGGTGAGAGAACCAACTGTCATCTGACAAAAATATTTTGATATCTATGCTGCTCATAAGTTTCAGATAGGAGGAAAAGGGGTCATAAAAGCCAACAAGAAATACCTTTTTATGTTGTCGATCTTTTCCTTCATTGATGTCAATGTTGAATGTGGATTTCTCAACCTTTGTCGGATCAAAATGCAAGCTCAACCACTGATCTGAACCTTTTTGTTCTCTTATGATCAGATCTTGATCATCAATCATTAAAATTTCCTTTTGAGAATAGTGCTCACAATAGGATGATAAAACAGGGTTTACATCATATGAATAAAGATCAGTTGTAAACATATAATTGCCTATACAATCATCAATTATCAAAGGCTCATCCTAGTTTGCAAACTGATCATAAATTCAAGATTCATACCTATCTTGGGAGTACTTTGCAAACATCGAAGAATATGATTCTAAATCTGAAAGGATCTCACATGCTTGTTGTTGTTCCAAATCTACTTCAGACTCAAAATATTCCTGTTCAAAATATGAATCATACTGATGTTTATCTGGCCCAGGTAAATGATTGTTTTCAAAATCAAACTGCTCTAGGATTCTCCTTGAAGCACAAATGTTTTCCTCCACCTCTAAAGCATCTTCAAACAGAATGCTTAAAGATGAAGATTTCCTTTCTAGCAAAAGAAGGGCAAGTTTTGAATGTAGTCCCATGACATAATATAGAATGGCAGTTGCCATGTGGGTCGGATCTCCAAAGGCATATCATGATAAGTGTTGTAGAATCTTCGATTAAAGATAGGAAAAGTTTCATCTTTCTCTCTCTTCAAAGTATAGAAATCAGCGAGATACAAATCAAGAGATTTGTTCTCACCCCAATGCTTCAAAAATGAATCAGTGAATTCTCTCCAAGAGCCAATAGAGTCAGCTCATAAATTCTTGAACCATAGAGAAGCATCTCTAATCAACGATTTAGAGAAAAATCTCATGATTACATCCTCATGAACAATCTGAAAACAGTCAATAAAATATTTGAAAGATTCCAAGTGCCTTTCCGCTGAAGCTTAATTCTCTCCAGAAAACCAAGGGAGATATTCATAACAGTCAAGAGGATAAGGATGAAGCCAAGAGGGCAGTTTTAATGTCTTAAACATCTTCATCCTAATTTTGATTTGAAAGGCTGTGGGCTGATCATGAGCGATAAAAATTTGCTGACAAGGTTCAACGGTTATGGCAACGAGTGTTGAGCTTTGCATAGGTTTTGAATCAGTTTTGGTTTCTTCAAGGTTACATGGCTGATAAGATTTAGAAGGAATTTGGATACAAAGGTCATTTTTATAAATGAGTTGCGACACAAAGACTAATTCACCTTCTACAATACAAGCAGGCTGCAAATATTCTTCTACAGATGGAATTATAAAAGATGGCCGATAATCTTCAGAATATATAAAACATAGGATAATTCTTTTAACATGTGAAGGGAAAAGTATAAAGGAGCTGATAAAAAATAACAACAATTCATAAAGTAAACTACTAAACTAGTACCAGGATTTTGAATTCATCCTCCTCATCTTTTATCAACTGGGTCCTCCCCATTGGAGATTTATTAAATTCAAATGATCAGGGAAATATAAGTCTTTGTAAATCTGCCCTAGTAGCAGGGCTAGGTTTTCTTCTCCCTCTACCAACAAATCTGATCTAGATGTCGTTGCTGCTCTGGAAATTTTCCTTTGTAGGGATCTTCCTTTTCTGATGATCTTCTCTGGGTCTGCAACAGGTGTTGCTGGTGGCCTCTCTTGTTTTTCTCTGGTATGAGCCCTTTGTGGAGCCATAGTTCTTCAATGGATTCACCATGGATGAGATCTTCACAAGCAGCAGTGCTTGAAGATTCCTCAACCCTAAAATTTTCTAATGTAGCTCCCCTTGCAGCTTTGGAGGTCTGTCTTAGTGAAACCCTTGCTCCTCTCAGAATCTCTTATGGATCTGAAACATGTGTTGTTGGTGGCCCTTTACGGTTTGCTCTGGTACTTGGTATTCTTGAAGACACCTTATTTAAATGGAGTTGCCAGATAGATGATTACAACCAGAATAGTGCCAATCTTTGTCTACCATCAAAGCAAGGATCTATGTAGTCTCCCAGGGAAGCTGAGCTTCAGTCTCCTCTCCCTGGCAATGGCGCCAATTTGTTATCACTCCGGGAAACTCCTCTAGGTTGTGGCTAGAGGATGCTTGGTAACTTACAATGTTTTTAGGGTTTTTTGATATGGATCAAGTCATTTTACCTATATAACCTTCCACTCTCAAGACATGCATAAAGCTCACTCAATTTACAAGGCTTTTAGTTACAACTTGTTCAGTAGTTTGACAATAAGGTGTAGGGATGGAGAACTTATCAAGCTAGCAGAATTACATACAAAACAAATGCATATAAATGGATAAATCCTAACACGGATGGTACTTATAAATCAAATCATATTAACTCACCAATAGGATGACAACTATTAGCTATTAATCAACTTGAAAATAACCTAAATACACATTCCGGCATAAGTACAGTAAAGATAGAGATGATGGTTGAACAGATCATAACAAAAGAGCTTATAATCCAGAATGAACAAGATGAGAAGCTGACAATAAGATAGGCTTATAATTCCCCGAAGTCAAACCCTTATTATAAAATCGATCTTAGGCTTTATAGCCTTTTTACAAAAAGTACAGATCCTGAAACTTTGATCTGTTTTTACAAATATACTCAAAAGTGACAGTTTTTCCAAATTAGGGTTTCAAACCCTACCTAACTATTTGTCTAACTATGATGAAGATTTAGTTCACTGACTGAACATTAAATAACTGAAGTAGTTGTTGATGATCACTGCTGCTAGTCCACTGTCAGTTAACCCACTGATTTCCCCTTGACAATTAGGGTTGATGACTTTATGGTGCTATTTTGTCATAATAGATCTAAACAGACCCTTTTTGATACTTCTTTTAGCACCTTTTATCTTTAACTTACGTCCCTGAGCCATACGCAGTCACCAAAATCTGGTTCTATCTATCAAAAACTCGCTTTTAAACCTCTGTCTGCTTTCGGTGGTTTAAGATCCTCCGCGATTTTGTCAACTAGCCACCGAAAAGCTGGCTTTTGGTGGCTAATTAAAACGTTATGTTTCTGGCCTAAGCCGCTGGAACCCCTACCCTATCGCCGTGGTGAATTTATGATTTTGGTAGATAGCGACTTTGAAAAAACCCCTTTTAACTACTGAACAAACAACTACAAACCTGTCAGCGATCAGAACCTCTAAACAGTAAGGATCAGACCTTTAAACCTGAACGCTGCCATAGTGTCGGTGATTCAAACCACTAACGTCATGACTGTTAAGCATTGGAGGTCGAGAATACTAACCACTAAAACATCAGAACCTCAAACCACAAGACGCATCATAGTGTCGGTGACATAAAGGACAGGCCCTCCGAAACATCGGCATCGTAGAGGACTAAACCTCCGACCGCTATCAAAAAATGTTCTAATGGCAGTAAAAAGATTTAGCAATAAAACAAAAAAAAAAATTAAAAGGCCACGGTTCGGTGAAATTCAGTGGCTAATGAGATGTTCTGATCCTTTCCTAAGCCACCGAATGTACCTTTCTTGGTGCTACTTGCCACTCGCTTTCGGTGGTTTAAACCCCTTTTATCTCTCTTTATAGTCTGCCGAAAGTGCCCCTTTTCGATGCTAATGATTTTCTGTAGTCTCTCCTAAGCCACCGAAAGTGTTACTTTGACTCTACTTGCTCAGACTTCTTTCGGTGGTTTTCCTTTGGCCCGCGTTCAACTGTTTAGCTACCAAAACATAGATTTTCGGTGGCTAATGAGCTAGGATAGTCCTTCCCTAAGCCACGAAAAGCTATTACTTTGACTCTTCTTGCTCAGACCAATTTCGATGGTTTTCCTTTGGCCCGTGTTCAACTGTTTAGCCGCTGAAACATAGCTTTTTGGTGGTTAATGAGCTATGATAGTCGTTGCCTAAGCCACCGAAAGATACAAGTTGTGAAATTTTCATCCAAATAAAAAATAGAGGATTTCAAACTGTCAGTGATATTCATATCATTCATTACATGAGTTAAATTCTTCATACTATCAAAATAAAATTATTTTGGGAGATAACATCTGACTCCTACTTGGGGATGTGAACCTCCCTGTGAGGTCCCAAGAACCCTAGAACAAAATTCCTTTCCTGAAAAAGAATAATTAATGCTATCTTCTAGTGTTCCATTGGGCATGGAGTTATTTGTCTTTTATAAATTATCCCCTGCGATCTTCCTGTAGCCCCCTTTGCTTATTCACGAAAACAACTAAAAATGACCCAGCTGCTCATATTAAGAACTTATTTTCTTATCTACTCCTACTCCTAATTTTAATCAGTAGATTCTTCTTATCATGTGACATCATGCTTCCAATGAAGCCAGGTCAGAAGCTAATCTGCTGAACTTATCCTTGATCTTGACCCGAAAAATAAATGAAACCCTAGCATGCAACAATGTAGTTTCGAAGGGTGACAGAACCAGCTATCTTCTGACAAAAATATTTTGATATCTATGCTGCTCATAAGTTTTAGATAGTCGGCAAAGGAGTCATAAAAGCCAACAAGAAATAATTTTTTATGATGCTGATCTTTTCCTTCACTAATGTCAATGTTGAATGTGGACTTCTCAACCTTTGTCGAATTAAAATGCAAGCTCAACCACTGATCTGAACCTTTTTGTTCTCTTATGATCAGATCTTGATCATCAATCATTAAAATTTCCTTTTGAGAATATTCCTCACAATAGGATGATAAAACAGGGTTTACATCATATGAATAAATATCAGTTGAAAACATATAATTGCCTATACAATCATCAGTTATCATAGGCTCATCCTGGTTTCCAAACTGATCATAAAATACAGATTCATACCTGTCTTGGGAGTACTTTGCAAACACTGAAGAATATGATTCTAAATCTGAAAGGAGCTCACATGCTTGATGTTGTTCCAAATCTGCTTCAGACTCATAATCTTCCTCTTCAAAATCTGAATCATACTGATGTTTATCTGGCTCAGGTAAATGATGGTTTTCAAAATCAAACTGCTCTAGGATTCTCCTTGAAGCACAAATGTTTTCCTCTACCTCTAAAGCATCTTCAAACATAATGCTTAAAGATGAAGATTTCCTTTCTAGGAGAAGAAGGACAAGTTTTTAATGTAGTCCCATCACATAATATATAATGGCAGCTATCTCTGTGGGTCATATCTCCAAAGGCATATCATGATAAGTGTTGTAGAATATTCGATTGAAGATAGGAAAAGTTTCATCTTCCTCTCTCTTCAAAGCATAGAAAACAACGAGATACAAATCAAGAGATTTGTTCTCACCCCAATGCTTCAAAAATGCATTAGTGAATTCTCTTCAAGAGCCAATAGAGCCAGCTCTTAAATTCTTGAACCATATAGCAACATCTCTAATCAACGATTTAGAGAAAAATCTCATGATTACATCCTCATGAACAATCTGAAAATGGTCAATAAAATCTTCGAAAGATTCCAAGTGCCTTTCCGTTGAAGCTTGATTCTCTCTGGAAAACCAAGGGAGATATTCATAATAGTTAAGAGGATAAGGATGAAGCTGAGAGGGCAGTTTTAAAGGCTTAAACATCTTCATCCTGATTTTGATTTGAAAGGATGTGGACTGATCATGAGGGATAACAATCTGCTGACAGGGTTCAACGGTTATGGAAACGAGTGTTGAGCTCTGCATAGGTTTTGAATTAGTTTTGGTTTCTTCAAGGTTACATGGCTGAACAGATTTAGAAGGAATTTGGATACAGAGGTCATGTTTATAAATGAGCTACGACACAAAGACTGATTCACCTTCTACAATACAAGCAGGATGCAAATATTATTCTACAGATGGATTTATAAAAGATGACTGATAATCTTCAGAATATATAAAAACATAGGATAATTCTTTTAACATGTGAAGGGAAAAGTATAAAGGAGCTAATAAAAAATAACATCAATTCATAAAGTAAACTACTGAACTGGTACCTGTATTTTGAATTCATCCTCCTCATATTTTATCAACTGGGTCCTCCCCAGTGGAGATTTATTAAATTCGAATGGATCAGGGAAATAGAAGTCTTTGTAAATCTGCCCTAGCATCAGGGCTAGGTTTTCTTCTCCCTCTACCAACAAATCTGATCTAGATGTCCTTGCTGCTCTGTAAATTTTCCTTTGTAGAGCTCTTCCTTTTCTGATGATCTTCTCTGGGTCTGCAATAGGTGTTGCTAGTGGCATCTCTTGTTTTGCTCTGGTATGAGCCCTTTGCGGAGCCACAGTTCTTCAATGGAGTCGCAAGGGATGAGATCTTCACAAGCAGCAGTGCTTGAAGATTCCTCAACCCTAAAATTTTCTAATGTAGCTCCCCTTGGAGCTCTGGAGGTATGTCTTAGTGAAACCCTATCTCCTCTCAGAATCTCTTCTGGATCTGAAACAGGTGTTACTGGTGGCCCTTTACGGTTTGCTCTGGTACTTAGTCTTCTTGAAGCCACCTTATTTCAATGGAGTTGCAAGATAGATGATTACAACCAGAATAGTGTCCAAGGTTTCTCTATCATCAAAGCAAGGATCTATGTCATCTCTCATGGAAGCTGAGCTTCATTCTCCTCTCCCCGGCAACGGTGCCAATTTGTTATCACTCCAGGAAACTCCTCTAGGTTGTAGCTCGAGGATGCCTGGTAACTTACAATGTTTTTAGGGTTTTTTGATATGGATCAAGTCAATTGACCTATATATCCTTCCACTCTCAAGACATGCATGAGGCTCACTCAATTTACAAGGCTTTTAGTTACAACTTGTTCAATAGTTTGACAATAAGGTGTAGGGAAGGAGAACTTATCAAACTGGCAGACTTACATACAAAATAGATGCATATAAATGGCTAAATACTGACAAGGATGGTACTTATAAATCAAATCATATTAACTCACCAATAGGATGACAGCTATTAGCTATTAATCAACTTGAAAATAACCTAAATACACATTCAGGCATAAGTACAGTAAAGACAGAGATGATAGCTGAACAGATCATAACAAAAGATCTTATATTCCAGAATGAACAAGATGAGAAGTTGACAATAAGATAGGATTATAAGTCCCCGATGCCGAACCCTTATTATAAAATCGATCTTAGGCTTTAAAGCCTTTTTACAAAAAGTACAGATCCTGAAACTTCGATCTATTTTTACAAAAATACTCAAAAGTGATAGTTTTTCCAAATTAGGGTTTCAAACCCTACCTAACTATTTGTCTAACTATGATGAAGATTTAGTTCACTGACTAAACATTAAATAACTGAAGTAGTTGCTGATGATCACTGCTGCTGGTCCACTGTTAGTTAGCCCACTTATTTCTCCTTGACAATTAGGGTTGATGACTTTATGGCACTTCTTTGTCATAATAGATCTAAACATACCCTTTCTGATACTTATGTCAGTACCTTTTATCTTTAACTTACGTCCCTGAGCCATCTGCAGTCGCCAAAATCCGGTTCTGTCTGTCAAAAACTCGCTTTTAAACCTCTGTCCGCTTTCAGTGGTTTAAGATCCTCCGCAATTTTGTCAACTAGCCACCGAAAAGATGGCTTTTGATGGCTAATTAAACGTTATCTTTCTGGCCTAAGACGTCGGAACCCCTACTCCGTCGCCATGGTGAATTTTTGCTTTCGGTAGATAGCGACTTTAAAAAAACCCTTTTTAACTGTCGAACAAACAACTACAAACCCGTCGGCGATCGGAAGCTCTAAACACTAAGGATCGGAAATTTAAACCTGAACGCTGCCATAGTGTCGTCGATTCAAACCACTAACGTTGCGACGGTTAAGCATCATAGGTCGAGAAGACTAACCACTAGAACATTGGAACCTCAAACCACTAATGCGTCGAAACTTCAAACCACAAGACTCGTCGTAGTGTTGGCAACATAAAGGACAAGCCCTCCGAAACGTCGGCGTCGTAGAGGACTAAACCTCCGACCTCTGTCAAAAAATATTATGATGGCAGTCAAAATATTTAGCAATAAAACAACAACAAAAAAAGGTAAATGCCACGGTTCGGTGAAATTCGGTGGCTAATGAGATGTTTTGAGCCTTGCTTAAGCCACCGAATGTACCTTTCCTGGTGCTACTTGCCACTCACTTTCGGCGGTTTAAACCCCTTTTATCTCTATTTCTAGTCTACCAAAAGTGCCCCTTTTCGATGGTTAATGAGTTTCTGTAGTCTCGCCTAAGCCACCAAAAGTGTTAGTTTGACTCTGCTTGCTCAAACTGCTTTCAGTGGTTTGCCTTTGGCCTGCATTCAACTGTTTAGCTATTGAAACATAGATTTTCGGTGGCTAATGAGCTATGATAGTCCTCGCTTAAGCCACGGAAAGTTGTTACTTTGACTTTGCTTGCTCAGACCACTTTTCGTGGTTTTCCTTTGGCCCATGTTCAACTGTTTAGCCGCCGAAGCATAGCTTTTCGGTGGCTAATGAGCTATGATAGTCCTCGCCTGAGCCACCGAAAGTTACAACTTGTGAAATTTTCATCCAAATCAAAAACAAAGGCTTTCAAACTATCAGTGATATTCATATCCTTCATTGCATGAGTTAAATTCTTCATACTATCAAAATAAAATTATTTTGGGAGATAAGACACTCCTCTTCAGATTCATCCAGTAGCAACTTAGCCACAAAAGCTTCTAAATTTATGAGTAGTTCTTCTCCAATAATTCACCTATTCCTCAAGTTCTCCTTCATCTTCTTGCCCAATTCACATGCACCCCTAACTGCACTATTCAAAGTTTCCCTTATATCAATACGATGCAGATAGCTCTATACTTGCACCTGGATCTTACATAAATATCACATGGACCCCTAACTGCACTATTCAAAGTTTCCCTGTAATCAATATGATGCATATAGCTTTATACTTGCAGCCAGATCTTACAAAAATAACCTGCAGGAACAACTTTGCAAGAAAGAGAGAACCGATTTACACAAGTGAAATAGATAATTACTTTAACAAAGAGGCGAACAAGAAAGCTCCAAGCCAAAATATCACTATCCTTCATTTCTCAAATCCTAAAAAGGAAAACATTCAATGATGTCACCGCTACTCTGTAGCTCCCTAAAACTGGAATCTTACCCGAATTCTTCCACAATTTGGTGCATGTAATGGTTCTGCATGAGATTTCCAAGTGTTTCTAAAAATATGCATCAAGAAGTCTTAGATGTAGATGGCATTAGGGTGAAATTTGGCAATGTGAAGAGAGGATCTGTGATGCAAAAGCATCAGAGATACAAGAAATATTATTTCTTGTATACACTGTGAGAGTTGAGCAGATGGAGAAAGGAGTGAGAGGATTAAGAATAAGTTTATTGTGCATAAGTATCAAAATCGAGGATGTGGAAGATTGTAAGTTGATCTAATCGTGCAAACCAATTCTGTAATGTAAGGACAAATTGATGTACATAACATAATTAATCTAAAATTGATTTATATTGTAAAGGGCAATATGGAATTAATGTATCTTTATTTTTTCCAAAAAAAAATCATGGGAAACCCAAGGGATGTTTCCATACATGTATGGATGGATGGCATCCTAACAAACCCATCAGCATAGACTAGTGAACCTAACCCATGTTGATTTGAACCAGACAACTACTAGAACGGAACTAGCCCAACCAAATGCCCAACAACATTGGCAGCAACTAATTGAACTAGCCCTTGGGGTTTAGGAGTTAAATATATATAAATCAAACAACTTCCTGATCCATTGTTGAACAAACAAACAAGCACATTCATACAACATTCAATAGGATTGTATGTTTATATTTTCATATATATATATATATATATATGAAAATATAAACATACAATCCTATTGAATGTTGTATGAATGTGCTTGTTTGTTTGTTCAACAATGGATCAGGAAGTTGTTTGATTTGGACCATAACGATCTGCTTTTATAATTTGAGACCAACGGTTTCAAATGATTTAGATTAAAAAACCCATCTCTTTATGTAACTATTAATTCCAATATATTAAAAAATGGCCACAATGTCCCTCGCCATCAAGGCTAAAAACAGACAGTAGATCCCCAACCACCTTGCTATATTGGAAGCTAAAACAAACCATAGCCCCTTGCCACCAATGAAATTTCAACATGCACATGCTTCTTCTAATGCAAGAACATGCATATAGCTTGTTTCATTGAATGTTGTTGATAACCCCTCAAGTGACACTACCCTTCCTTGATGCAATAGTCAATTAGCATACCTTGGCAGTTCCTCCCAAAACAAATCCTGGAGATGGATACGGTGGCAGAGTGGCAGTCAGTCTAGAAGGTGTTCAATAAGTTGAACAGACATTATAGAAAACACTTTTGATGGTCTAATTCAATTGACAACTTCTCCCATGGTGGTAATGAGTTTGTTTCTCCTCCTAAATCATTCAGCATAAACCTCATTGAAAACATAACCTGCGACCTTCCTGTGACAAGCTAGTGTCTTTAACCTTGTATATATTTCTCGCATTTGTGAATGTGATCCCTCTCCTAACAAGAAAGTATGCCCTGTTTATTTACCTCAATCCAGCAACATCCAGGTGTCATTTTTATGCTTCTATATTTAATCATTTTCCATACCTTTTCAATGTCCCTCCACCTGGAAGCTGCAGCGTAGATGTTTGACAGAAGCACATAAGGTGCATGGATTTTAAGATCCAACTCGAAATTTTTTTCTTCCACACACTCTCCTAGCTCTAGATTAGTGTGTTCTATAGGCAACAAGCAAACAAGTTCATATAGAAGCATCAGCTTTTATTGGCATTTTATTGATAAGGTCTTGTGCTTTGTCTAGATGTATGGACAAGGTTGATACACTCAGTTTATTGTAGTCTATCTGCCTAAGCCTTTTCATAGTTTCCCCTTTTGAATATTACGAGCCGACAGTGGTTGTAACAAGTTGGATAGTAATTTTGTATAATCTGAAAGTTATATACATATAGGAAATTTTTGTATAGTCTGAAAGTTATATACATGTATGAAATTTTTGTATAGTCTGAAAGTTAAATACATACAAGAAATTTTTGTATAGTCTGAAAGTTATATACATACAGGAAATTTTTGTATACTCTGAAAGTTAGCCTTTCCTATTATAAATTTTGTATAGTCTGAAAGTTATATACATACAAGAAAATTTTATTCGTAATCATGTATGTACACATTTATTAGCAGAAGTTAAGATGTGTATAGAATGTTAAAGTCATGTTGTACTAGAATCTGTCATGCAATATTTTACTAATCTTCCCTGCATAAACCATGAGCAGTTTTAAACATTTGCTTGCATTATTTTGTGTCCTTCTGGTTTCAAAAGATTCTCTAGTGTGTTTTTTGGTGCCTCGGGTCTTTTCACATGAGATACCTATGTAATTTGCAGTAATCGTATAGACAAAACAAAGACAAGTAAGGTTTTAGAAGTAGAAGATAACATTGTAGAACATCAAATTAGAGCCAATCACAATGATACGTTACATAAGTTTTTTTTTTTTTAAATTAGAAAAACGACAATTAAACATCTAAATAACAGCTAAAAATACCTGAGGAAACATAATCATCTTCAAGAATTATTTATTAAATCAATTATTGAACCGGAGGGAGGGAGCCATAACAGAGTTCGTCGCTGGAGAGCTTACCGGGAGGCAGAGCAATGGAGGAGTAACGGGAGTGAGCCGTGGGCTGGAGTGCTGGCAAAGGAGAAAGGGAGAGAACCCGGGGTACCTCACCATGAAATAAATCCTCGACCTGACAAAACGACGATGTCAAAAAATCAAAACATCTCTGGTGCATTTCCGTCGAAGGAGAGCCGGTCGGCCGGGGGTGCACACATCCGTTCAGGGTGATGGGATTAACGGAGTGAGCTTATCGACTCGACAACACCAGGTGGGCCCGAGTACAAATGGTCTGGTCGATAGCTTATTCTCTAATTTTTTGTATTTCACCTTCCCAACTCGATCATCTTTGGAATTCTAAGTGGTACAAGAAACAACATGTGCCCTGAACAATGATGGGCCTGGCAGACCATGGTTTAAGTTTCACAAATGTGCTAAGGGGAAATTTCACATCAACATTAGTCTCCATAAAATTGTTGAACATTTTGACTTGAGTTACCTTTTTTATATGTTTGGCATGAGTTTCATAAACTCATTTATATATTCGATGCCACACAACATCCTTTTCATTTGGTAACACGTGAGAGTTCAAATGACACAACTCTTTAAACCTATCCCTCACATTATCTGGAAGTCTTTCCTAATAGGGTTTCCTACAGATAACAACCCAACA
Source organism: Pseudotsuga menziesii (assembly GCA_001517045.1). NCBI lineage: Eukaryota > Viridiplantae > Streptophyta > Pinopsida > Pinales > Pinaceae > Pseudotsuga > Pseudotsuga menziesii. The sequence continues at coordinate 455,301 of LPNX011232694.1, forward strand.
TGCAACTTCATCATCCTCATCTAATTGAATCCTAAATTTTTTATACTAAAATGAAAATTTTCTTGATGCTTTTAATGTTCTTACAAACATTGCCATCAAATGACTCGATCACTTTTTGCAAGTTAGCAATGATCTATGAGAAGCCTTTTCAACACGAGAAACCTTTTTGGCATGCATGGCAAGGGAAGCAATAACATTTTTTATGCCATCTCATTTGTTTTAACCTCTTTGATACTTTTAATCCCTAATAATTTAACTACATCTCTTACACATTTATGCTTGTGCTATGATAGAAGTACCTTCAAGATATTTTTGTCTAAATACTTTTTATCTAGATCAAACTGTATAATCATGCATTGGTGGTCCTAAGTCTTCAATTTTACTTGAATCCGTATTCTCCAAAAAATCGTCATCAATGACTATATTGGTGCAACTTCCAATTAATGTTTGTGAATTGGTAGGTGGTAGGATCTTGTTGTGAGTTGGATGTTGACCATGTATAAAAGTATATAAATTTATAAATTGAACTTCGTATAAATTTATACCAATCATGGTGTCGATATCAATGTTGTGTATCATTCCCTCGACATTTTTCATTTTCTTGTCAACTCCATGCTCTTCATTTTTTTCATCAATGTGTTCCTCGACATTTTTCATTTCTTCATCACTACCATGTGCCTCCACATTTTTTTCCATTTTTCTTTTTGCTCTTAACGTTTCCATGCTTTCACATTTTTTCTCTTTCCTAGCCTCTTGATCAATTTTGATGCAATCATATTTTTTTGTAAAATTCCTTTGGTTTCCCTTTTCAAAGAACTAAAAACATAAATTCATATAATAATATGTTGGATAAAAATTGTACAATTAATGAAACTAATTGCAATATCTAAGAGCCAAATTGCGATATGCCAAAAACAACTTAATATAAGTGATTTAAGGCAAATTGCAATGTCCATTTTTTCATTGAAAAAAATTGCAATATCAAATTTTCTTAGAAAAAGAAATACAATATGATCTAGACAAATTTCACAAGTCTCAATAGTGAAATTATAACATAATTCATTTTTCCTTAAAAAAAATGTAAGTACATGCTAAACACAAATCACAATGTAACCCCTAAAAGAAAATAAAATATAATACATACGCAAATCCAATTCCATAATATGTCCTTTATCCAGAAAGAGTAATATGCCAAAAACAAATTCACAATATACCCTATGTTAAAACCATATTTTGAATATACCCTTTATAATAAAAAAAGTATAATATGATAAAACTAAATTTACAATAAGTTCCTTACAAAAACAATAATATTTCAAAACCAAATTGACATTATACTCAATTTTAAAAAAATTAATAATATGCCAAAACCAATTTAACAATATCTCTTATAATAATAAAGTGTAATATGTCAAAAACGAATTACACCAAAAAAACCATTTATATGTACCCCTTCAAAAAAAAATTGTAACATGAAAAAGTTAATAAAATCCATAAATAAGAAACAATATATTTAAACTTCTTTTTTCAAATTTGTGCACTTTGTTCTTATATTCGCACCTGAATCGATTTTGTAAATCTGAACTTAATTTGATTTATGTCTAAAATCTCTCGGGTGAGAGTATATTTATAGGACTATAGGACTCTTGGGTGAGAGACTGAAGCATTTTGTCGAGCATTTAGTATGTCGGCAGAAATCCCTAGAATTTAGTTTGTCGACTCTAAATAGATTTTCGAGGTGTTGTGTGTTTAATCTCTCGATCAAGAATTTGTTCAAATTCTTAAGTGAGAGTATAGACATACAACTCGTTAAGAGATTTATTAATTTAAGGTTATTTTTAAGGCAGAAAAACTTTTGGGCAAGAGTTTAAACAAACTCTAGCTTGAGAGATTTTCTCGCCTGAGAATTTTTAGTCAATGAAACCAACGAGCATTTATGCAGTTTATAGGCATTTATCACTTTGGAAAGCTTGAAACCCTACAAAATCAAAGAGTTATATGTTAGAATTATACAAATAGATTAATCTTTGAATCTATTTTTCATTGTACAATTTATTTGAATTCAGTAAAGATTGCTATTTTTTTTTTCTAGATTCTATCATTAAGAAATTTAGGGAGTTAAAAATTAGTCACAACAAAAAATCAATATCATAACAAAGACAACACCAAAAAAATGAAACCTTCATAGAGATCTCCCATGCCTTATCCTCTTCAAAATGGTACTTGTAGTTTTTTTGATAAGAGTCACACTAAAAGAAAATTGAAGCTCGATAACATGTGTTGATAAGGAACCATTTTCTGAATATATGTTATTTCCATAAATAATAAAAAATAGTTCTCAAGTTTGAAAAACCTCAAACTATAGTCCATGCACAAGTGTAGTTTGTAGATTATGAGCATACATTTTTTCCCCTAAAATGAATTACCGGCTCTCAAAAAACCAGTGCTCATGTAGGTCACTCATTATCCATAACTAAACTTTTCAAGTATATGTCATTGGTGAGCACCAATTTTTTCCAACGATATGACCATAATTTTAAAAAAATATGAGTAGAAAGCTAATTCAATTCTCTAAAACATCCATGTTTACTTCAAGGTGAAATTCCTAAGGGAGATATGGGTTTAAAGGGGTTGAAGTTGAAAAACATAAAATTTTGCAATTTATTTTGTCAAAATACAAGCAAAAGCATTAGCCAACTTCATGTTTTCACTCTATAATCTCTCTTTACTCTCTTTTTTAGGCTTATGATTTAACCGCTTTTTAATAGAAGCTTAAGAAATTACTCTTATAACTCTTTTTTTAATTGAACTTTAACAATTTGCCCTTTTATTTTTTTTATAATATATTTTACTATGGCTTGAATAACATGATAGCTACCCCTTACTAATAGTGATTTGAACCCTTCAATATATGTGAAAAGAATTAATAAAACTTCATGATGGTTTTTTTTGTTGAGACTTCTTGTTCCAGCAACTACTAACAGTATAAGTTCATAACCATTAACATGGCAGCTACGGTAAGCAATTCTATTTTATGGGTTCATTCACTGGTACACTTTTAGTAGAATTTGGATTAAATTTGTTCATTACTTCCTAACTTGATGGAAGGTTGCATCTCGCGGTGTATTAGTTTTGTGCATTATTTTTTAGCAGTGGCACGATCCTGGTGGGTTTTTTAATTTAAGAGAAGAATACAAATGCTTCCTTACAGTGGTGCGATAAGTTTATTCTTCGACTTGTATTATTTAATTTGATGCAATTGATTAACGATTTATTGATGGTTGGTAATGGGGGAGTCTTGGAGGACACAACTATGTTACACCCCCTGTTCATGAACAAATCCACTAAGTAAGTACAAGTCCACCCATTCATGATTTGGGTCTTTGTAATGCAATGTCATGAGGTCAATGGTGGCTATTTTTCTACTCCTTTTTATTTTTTTCGTAAAAAATCCTTAGCTAAACACAACATGACTCTTCTTCCACCATTTTAATTATTACTAATATTGTTGTCCCCTTTTCCCTCCTTCATATTCATCATTCAATTCTTCCTTCGCTACCATAAATGTATACTTCACACCATCATGGACAATTTTCCTATTCCATACTACTACATCTAGGTCAAAATTAAATGTTCATAATTCCATACTATTACATCTAGGTCAAAATTAAATGTTCAAACAACATTTGATGAAAAATATAACTTTAATGTCAAATTAAGTCGAACAAGAAGAAAATTTAAGGAAATTCATACATTATCTCTTCACAAATGTTTTTTGGAGATGTTTAGATAGGAACTTCACTTAAGCGGTGTTTAGGAAATGTCCAACAAGAGATAAATCATCCATTAAACATCCAATCTTTTACAACTCTACATTTATTAAATATCTAATCTTTTGCATCAAAATTAGTTAGGTAGTTTTTTCCTTTTTCCACGAGATTGAAAAATCAATCAAACAAAAGAAAACAATACATTTTGCTAGAAGAATTGAGAAAAGGTGGAATTTTGTTATAGGTGAAAATTTTATTGTAAGATTATCCTTGAAACTATTATTTCTTTTTTAAATTAAGACGATTAATATTTGGTATTTCTTCATCATGTACCCTAGTATATATTGGTTTCTTCTTCCAAGTATGTTTCTATTATTTGAAAGTTAATTTTTATTTTTTTGAGTCTAAATTAGGGCTGCTTGTTGACGTTTGTGTATCATACATTACCACATTTAGCATACATAATTTTTAGAGTTTGGCATAAAGTTGATTTTGTTAATACATTTTTTAATTTTCTATTTGTGAAATTATTTGAATTTATTCTTAGTGTACTAAGGAATGGTTTTTGTATTTTTTGAAATAGAAAACAATGCCAAGTAATCCTAACCAAATTGTTTATATACAGTTGGTTCTCGATTATCTATACGTTGCCACCATGGTCTTTCTCCTAATGAAAGCAATTCTTTTGAACAAACTAGAGATCATCATAGAATATCTAATCATAATCATCACAATATTCATGCTATTGGTGATAGGAATTAACTATTTCCCTTGTATGCAATGCAAATCCATAAATAGAGGAAGAGTTGTTAAGTCGACAACTAGGTAACTATAATCCAAACTTACAGCGAAAGATGACCTACAATTTTATCACGAGTACTTTGCTATATGTCCCGAGGATCCTAAAAATCTCCCTATTTGAAACAACACTGAAACATTTATAGTGAAAATGACTCAAATACCAAATGTTATGGACCAAACTCCCAAAATAGCATAAAAAAATATAAAGCAAGAGTAACACCAATCCTCTTATTCACTCTCTGTATTTCTTTCTCAAGGCTTGGAGTTACTCTTTCATTCTAGTTTTATGTTAGTCTAGGAAGTTGGTCTTATTCGTTCTCTTATCTCATTCTCAAGGCTTGGACCTACTGTTTTTTTCTAGTTTTAAGTTATTTTTAGAATTTTGTCCATAAAATAATAAATGCCAACTTGGATATGTTTTGAAGAACATGAATAAAAGGAAAAATGTTTGGACCTGTTGGCACTCCAACAACTCCCTTTGATTTTGTGCGAAATCAAGGGATCCCTCATATGAATTTTGTAAATAATTAGCTTTTGATTTTATTTTATCTTACTTGATTTGATAGGTGATTTCGTAGTCTTCTTTTAGAGCTAATTTAAGATGACTACCTCTTTTGATTTGATTGGATTGGTATAATGCTTCGACAGTCTTGAGATGTTTGAATTTTCATTATTAAATAAGTCTTTCACGGATTAAGACAAGTTATTTGTCTATACATATATTGATTACTTATTAAATAATGGCCTTGAGATTCTTTTGCTCATTTCATTTAACAAAGAAATAGAAAGCAAAATTTTATATCATTATCAAAGGTCCATCAACATTTTATATCATGCTATTTTATTTTATTCTTTTTATACACATATCCTTTAATGACATTATTAAAGTTACTTTATGATTAAAGCCTTGTAATTATTTTATGGATACTTTATTAAAAGGATTTAAAAGTAATACGATTTAACATTTTCAAAGGGATATTATAATGGATTTAGATATGATTTTAAATTGTGTATGGATACCTCATCATATGGAGCCACGATCTTCTTAAAATGAATTGGGAGGATAAGTCATGTTGAAATCTGTTTGCTGCAACGGCCAAATAAGATCATTTCATAAAATCTCTTTTATTATTTCTAGATATCATGCCACTTAAACAGTCAAAGAGATATTATGAACTAGTTGGCAATCATTGGAATTATTCACGACTGATTTGGTTTATTTTTCCGGCCTACAAGTGATATGTAAATAAATCCAAAAAAAAACTACATCTCAACGTGTTCACTGAGTCTCTGCAAATTAGTTAAAAAATATTGATTGATAAAACTATTATGCTTACGTTTGGTGCAACTGAATTGGGCAGGTCTTTTTTATTAAATGGCCTAGATTGAATTAAATAAAAATCACCGAGGATAGCTTGAGAAATAAGGAATTCTCCAACAAATTATTAGTCAATAAGCTGAGATCATTGAAGATTACCAGACAGGGTTCAATAGGAAGGATGGAGGGAGTTGCGATGAAGTTGTTTTCTAGAAGAAGCCAAAGATCGTGGGATAAAATGGTAGAGATTACAGGAAGAACCAGATCGCGCACCCAACGAGAGAGGCAAATTTTGGTGTCTATTTGTGAATAAACTGTTTCGAATCTGGAAAAATCGTTGAAAACCCACTTCACAAATGGGCCAAGTTACCCTTTGGCATGGGTCGTTTTCAAAAATAGTGTAGGATTTGTGAGATATGTGGATCTGTTTGAGTTGTATTGATTCTAGAAAATTTGCCAGACATCCAGCTGTAGGAGTTGTTTGTATCTTTTCTGTCTATTTAAGCAAAAGGAGTTTGACTGTTCAAAGGGGGTAGCGCTCATCAGAGCCAGAGAATTTTCATTCTTCAAAGTTTTGAAATCTTTCTATGTTCAATGTTTTTTTTTGTAAACCAGAGAACAAGAAACGCTGCTGCCAGCGATTATTCGATTCCTAAAACTTGTGGAGAACCAATATTTTACAGTGCTATACGTTATATTCTGTTGTGCTTGTCTTTTCTTTAGAACTATTTTTGAAGATTGCTAGATGCTACAGAATACTGAGGACATTAGCTAAGTCTTTCAGTTATTTCATGCTGTGCTAATGATGTTTCTCTTTTGTTAAATTTTAGTT
>LPNX011232694.1:469583-505915 GCA_001517045.1 Pseudotsuga menziesii
AAGAAATAAAAAATGAAAAGTATCATTTTGAAGATGACGCATTGATCTGGGGCATATATATTTTTTGAAATTTTTTGGTTGTATACTTTTTATGTTGTTTCAAAGTTGTGTACATGGTTTTGTAAGTGTAAGTTTGAAAAACAAATTAAAAAAATCATCATATAAACTTAGAAACCCATAAATAATATTCCAATGGATAGAGAATTTGTTGATGAATCCATTGGTATGAATTCCACTGCCAAGGTACACCCCATGGTAGGGTTTAGGCCTAGAAAATAGGCCAATGAAATTAAATTTATATAAAAGGGAGAAAAAAGTATGTTTTAAAGCCCTCGAATGAGCTATTAGCTTGGTAGAGATCTCAAAAACCCTCAATCAAGGTTTTATGTGCAATTTTTAATACCTCGATTGAGGGTTTAAGCGCAACTAAAATAAAGGCTTGGTCAACCTATTTAAATAACTCAATTGAGCTATTTAATTTAAAATAGTTGAATTTTATATGTAAAAAATAAAATATATTAATTTAAATAGCCTGAGCTAATAGCTTGATTGAGCTATTTGAGTTAATATTAATTTTTTTACATATAAAATGTCTTAATTTCATTTAAACATCAAATAATACACTAAATAATACATTAAATATTTTATCCTCTTGTAATTTCTTTAGCATGTCCTTACAAGTAGACTGTTACCTCTTCTTCCATCCAAAAACTCATATTTATACCAATGGAATGTAGTTAAGTTAAGTGGGGTTAGAAGTTAGGGAATGAAAAAAGTGTATGAATCATGTATTTTCTACTTGTGAGTGCACATCTAATATATATATATATATTTTTTTTTCAGTTTTCCGAAGGTGCTCATGTGTTTCCTACATGGTCATCCCATGAGATGAATGAAGGAAATTCATGATCAAGTTATAAACATTGGAAAAATACAACAAGATGGGGTTGGTCCATAATCAAGAACTAGCCAACAAGATGCATCTAATCAAAAGTGGTCAAATACAACTATAACAATCATACAATATCAAGATGAAAGTTGCATAAAACTACTCTCAATTTCCAACACACACACGATCATTATTGACATTATTGAGGCATTTCAACATCTCAACCCCCCTATTAGGTTCACCATAAGTGACTCCAATATGGACTCTTTTGCTTATATCACAATATTCTTTTCATATTTACAAGGATAACCCTTGTTATGAGAAACATAATTCAATATAAAATTTTAACCATAATCATCATAATCTCTTAGTTTCCACTTGAAAACATATAAATGTAACATTGTTTCATAGGGTATAAGAACATTTGCATCATATCTCAACACAAATAATTCACCAATCTATGTTTCATGACATGCAATATCAAAACATGGGGAGGGAGGTGCAGGTGGGATTATCTTCGATCTTTGAGGAAACATAGCAATGTCTTATGCTTGGGGAATAGGGAACAAAACCAACAACAAAGCAGAATGGCTCACGCTTCTCCTTGGGTTGGATCTGGAAAGGCAAAAGAATATCTCAAAACTCACAATTCTAGGTGACTTGAAGCAAGTCATCCAAAAAATGAGATCTGGCTACAATCATGGTGTAGTCAAATTCAAAAGAATTCATGACCATATTAGTCACCTCTCCTGAAATATACAAGATTCCTACTTCCATATTCTCAGAGGTAACAACTCCCAAGCGGAAAAATTCACTAATGAAGGAGTTAGGAAAGAAATGGGACTAGCAATAATCAAGGGTCACAAAAAAAATTATATTATATCCTTTAACTTCCTTAGTTTTTGCACTAAGAAGGTTGATTCGGTTTTACTCTCCCATCCCTCACACTTGCAGCCACTTTTCAGGCGTCAAGGAAAAAACTTCCCATCACTAAGGACAGGTGGAGTTTCGGCCCATGTGATCTTAAATGTTGGGTCAATCTATCTACCCTCTGTCTCAATGAAGAGATCACCTGCACGCATAATGGAGAAAGGCTCCAGAATGAAGGTGCTTCTCCAACACCCAATCGATCATTGTGATTTAGAAGAGGAATTTTGCAGGTTTCCCAGGATTCGGTTTTCTACAGAAACGTTGCAGGTTCAACTTTATTTTGCAGGTCTCCTTCACGGCAATGATATAGACAACGACTGGTCCAACCCTTTGTTGGTTCAATATTCCCCTTCGACTCTCTCGGATTCTCGTTCCTCCCAACACTCAATGGAAAACAATGGTAGGAATGTGAATCTAAATGATATACAGTCCACTTTGCAGCATATCAAACATCACATGCGTTGGTTATATGAACTTCTGAGCACGGGTGTGAAAGAAGGCAGGGTAGCATCAGCAAAGTATCTGTCAAACCAGATGGGATGCCATGAATCTAGGATCAATTACAATGACAGGGATTTGCACAAGCTCATGGGGACAGCCGATATTATTAAAGAAGAAGTGCAAAATTTAACAAGCATGAACCAGTGTATCCATTGCCAAGAATCCCCGTCAAAAGTTCATATACTGGAGGAAACTTTTGTTGTGCAACCAGTCCATGGGCCAGGTGAAAAGAAGAAGCAGTAGCTCCAGCTTGTTATGGATTTTATATGTTTTTCAGTACATTGATTAATAGCCAGTTTATCTATCTTTACCCTACGATGGGTACCAGTTGTTTTGTTTGGCATATAAGACATTTTTTGAAAAATGTAATTAAATTAGACAACACAGTTTTTTCCTTGCAAAACGATAAGAAAGTTCTCCTTTTTGTATGCATGGTTATGCACAACCTTTTTTATCTAATATAAATATATTCTCTTGTCTCTGTTAAAAAAAAGACATGTAATATCAAAACATTAAGCATATTGCTTAACATCATTTACTAATTTCACCAATCCATGTTTCATGACATGCAATATCAAAACATTAGGCATAATGTTTAACATCATTTAATGATTAACATTGTATCATGGAAATTTCCACGCCATATTGTAGTCATTAGAGTAAAGTTCTTTAGTGTAACATCCCAAAAAAAAATTCACAAAAATTTAGAAGTTTTCTATGTGATATTAAATGCTAACAGATAGATAGATTACAAAGACAAGACATCAAGAGAAAACTTAGGAGTTAATACTATTTGGATAATTGTAACTAAGAGGCTACAAAATTTTACGTACTAACTTGTAAGTCACATGCCACTAACCGTACTTAATCTATAATGATTTTTAGTCTTGAATAATAAAATGTTGGTCAAGAGTTAATGAGTAAAAATATAGTATTGAATTCATATCATTGGATTAATTTGTAAGAATGTGTATGATTCTGATGATTATTTTATTTTCTTACTAAAGGGGGCATGAGGTTAGCCCGAGGCTTACTTAGTTTTCCTTAAAGCTAACATAGATCCGATGCTTGTATAGGATTTACAGAGAAAAAATTACTTCCAGGTTTACGATGTAAGAATTTAAGGATCGGAAGACTAAACGAGTAAGTTAGGAAAGATCCTTAAACTTTAATCTTTAGACTTAAGCTTCAACTATCACGATGACTATATTTATTGTCTAGATGATCGAAGCGTAAGAATTCCTAGGCCTATAGAAAGGACTATTCTACCTAGGTAGCACATTGGAGTTGGTAGTGTAATTATGTGTTCTAACAAATAAATTATATGATTAATGGTATATATTCATCCAACATGTTTTTAGCTGTTTTTAGTTGTTTGTAGTATTAGGAGCCTAAATACATTCTCAATGTTTTATAACTATGAATTTTAACCTTGTTAATCCTAGAGCTTACCTAAGCCTAAAAATTAACATTATTTATTTGGTAGCTAGATACTAACTACAAATATGACAAACCTAACCTAGGCATGTAGTCAATGTATTAAATATCAACTAAAACCTAGCTAAAACCTCAACATGCATAACATAATAACTGTAAATTAACACAAAGCTTCAACATACCAAACAATGACTTGTTTAATTTTAAACAAAAGTAATAGTATTACTTTGCATACATTGCAGGGTTAATCGTATAGGTTCAACACTATATCAAACTAAAAAGAATTTCAAGGGTAGTTGGATCCATGTGGTGGAGGGTTTTGGCGTTCAACCCTAAGCAACTACATTCAAGTTTTCCCTAAAATGTGTTTGGCTTAAACAATTGTTTGTTTTTGGAAGGAGGAGTAGGATGATAGTCCCTTGGCCTCCTCGGTTCTCTGCAATAGATGTCATGCTTGTATTGGCCATGGTGTTAGCGAGCTTGATACCCTAGTTCTTCTCCATTAACATTTCTTTGAGCTCCATGCTAAGTTGGTAAGTCGTAACGAATTCCTCCAAGCATTCCTTTTATTATTAAAACCAAGCTAAATATTAACAGTTCTAAGTTGTGCTTGTTTTATGGTAGGTGAAAATACTTGGCAATGCACAGTCGAATGTTTAAAGGCGTTTTCTTGAGCTAAAAGGTGCGAGCGAGAAAAGGATCGATAAGCCTTGATCCCAACCTTAGGTTCCCTTCATCGTGATTGTGTCTATAGTGTTGCCGATGGTATTTGCAGTTTGTTAATGCGGTGTTCATACTATTTGTAGTAGATTGTTGTTTTGCTTTGGAAAAGTGGTGGAGGCCGTAAGGTCGTCCTTAGTGAAAAAACCCTTAGGGTTTCACAAGTGAGATATGGCTCTTGTAATAATGATTTAGGGTAAACATAATATTGTTTCAAGGTTTCAAAATCATTGTTCAATACTGTGATTATGTAATGAGGAAGCTTCTTTGGCCTCTTGCTCAGCCACTATAACTCTTTCGTGGCTATGAATCCGTTAAGGCTTTTGGTATTATGAATTAAACAATGTAGTGGTTGTATGGTTAATTTATTGATAATTTAAAGACTCTGGTTATGGTTTGTTTTTTCTTCTCTAAAAAGGTAGAGCTTACGATCCGAGTGTAAATATCTGTTAGCATTTGTTTTTCCTCTTGTATTTTCGGTTACACAATGCATTAAGCTTGGTAAATAGTTTTTTGTTATGACAATAATTGGTTGTAAATTATTCTGCGACTGCAATTGGTTTAAGCCACTGGAAATTTTAGTTGTTTGAAATTCTATTTGCACAAATGATACCATAAAGGATTAACCTAGGGTTTGGTTTTAAAATAAATAGTTTTGATATTTATGTTATCTTCATATCTTCTATTTTTGGTATAAACAATAGTTACATTATAATAGTCTTCCTTTTAAGTGGAAGATTTGGAATCTATCATTCGACTTAGTTGTTGGATATAGATTTAAGAGATAATATTTGTTCCTTATCTAAAGTATACAGTTGTCTATTTTTAATTATTCGCTAGTTGTGGTAATCTTCTTTTTTTCATAAATAGGTTCTGTAAATGGTTATGAAGGATTATATTAAAAGAGTAGGGTTTAAAAAAAACCATTTACAAATATAATAAATAATAAGAGGCATCAATAGCCCAAGAAAGCACAAAATGCTCAAGAAAAAGATACATCAAGACAAACCCACCATCCTCATGCTGCAAGAAACCAAATCCAACTCCACTACTCTGAACTCTCTAATCCCTAGACTATGGCATGGTAGTCAGTGCATCTCATTTGATTCCATCAGAGGCTCGGGAGGTCTCACCATTGCTTGGAATCCTTTGGAGGTAGAACTTGACCATTTTCTAGCAACAAGATGATCCATCTCTACTAACTTCCACCCTTTAGGTACCAACGTCCTCGGATGAATCACAAACGTCTATGGACCCCAGCTCCCTGTCCAAAAAACGGCCTTCCTTGATTTCCTCCAATGGCTTGTGAATGACCAGCCAACAGGTATTGACATTCTAGGAGGGGACTTCAATCTCATCACCTCCCTCTAGGACAGGAAAGGTGGATGTCACCTCCTCTCTCTAGAGGATAAAATCTTTAAGGATTTTATCGACAACAATGGCCTAATTGATTTACACACCAGCAACAATATGCACACTTGGAACAATCGAAGAGGGGGATCAGCTCAAATTTCCAGTAAGCTAGACCGCTTTATCATCACTGAAACCCTCATGTTAAGAAACGAAGAGCTATCCACCTCCATTCTCCCTGTCGTAGACTCAGACCACTAGTCCATTAGCCTACAATGGCAGGTTGGAGACACGGCCAAAATAAATCCATTCAGATTTGAAAATGTTTGGCTATCTCATTCAGAATTCCTTCAAATGGTCTGAAACTGGTGGCTGAATACACATGTAACAGGATCAAATTGCATGTACAGGATGCAGTTGAAGCTCAAACTCCTCAAAGCTCATCTAAAGCACTGGAACAAACATACCTTTGGAAACATCTTCACAAGCAAGGCCCTTCTAGAATAGGAACTGGAGCACCTTCAACAATACATCATCCTGTACGGAAGAACAAAGCAAGATAATTAGCAGGAGCTTCTCCTACTCTCCAAGATCAAAGGGAGAGCCAAATAAGAAGAAAACCTCTGGATGCAAAAATCCAGAATCAAATGGCTCAAGGAAGGGGAACGCAACATGGCCTTCTTCCACCATTCCACTCTACAACATCACATGCATAATCGTATCACCTAGCTCAATAACAATGCAGGAAATAGATTAGAATCTCATCAGGACATGGAAGAGGAGATGGTCTCTTTCTACAACAATCCCCTATCAGAGGGAAACATTGATTGGGAGGACGCTCAACATCAGGTAATCTCTCACATCCCGCCCCTTGTTACCGGTGAACAAAATTCCATGTTGATGAGATCCATCACTTTGCAAGAAGTGGAAACAACAAACAACCAGATGAAGGAGTACAAAGCCCCTGGTCTGGATGATTTTACTGTCAAATTATTTCATGCCTGCTGGGACATGCTCAAACACGAGATATGGGAGATGGTGGAAGAGTTCCATTAAAACCAAAATATCCTCCCAGCCCTCAATGCCACCTTCCTCACCCTCATCCCCAAATAGGTCAACGTCTCCACCCCTGACAAGTTTAGGCCAATTTCCCTCTGCAACGTCCTCTACAAAATCATCACCAAGGTCATGATTCAATCACCTCAAACCCCTACTCCCCTCTCTCATTTTCCCGAAAAAAACTGACTATGTTGAAGGTCGTCAAATCCTTGATGGTATCATTCTATCCCATGAAGTCATCCACTCCCTCAAGATTACCAAAAATCTTGGCATGATGCTCAAACTTGATCTCTCCAAATCCTTTGATAAACTAAATTAGAACTTCATAGAAAAAGTCCTGAAGGCCTTTGGTTTTGATCATTCCTAGAAAAAATGGATACTCAGCCTAATTAACACTCCCTTTTTGTTTGTCCTTATCAATGGTCTTCCCTCTAAGCCTTTCAACCCCTCCCAGGGAATTCAACAAGGTGAGCCACTCTCTCCCTTCATCTTTATCCTGATGTCTGAAGGTTTAGGGCGTATGCTCAAGAATGCCAAAGCTAGGGGTTCCCTGAAAGGTCTCTCTCTTCATGACCACTCTCCCCTTACTCACCAACAGTTCATGGATGACAAACTTCTCATGGGGCACCCTTCCATCTAGGAAGCATGTTCTCTCAACACCATCCTCTCTACCTTTTCCAAACCTTCGGGGATGACGGTAAACCTTCAGAAATATGAGATCTTCTTCTTCAATACCCCCCTATCCACTCAGAGAAATGTCACTCAAATCCTCAGATTCAAGGTGGCCAAGCTCCCCTCCAAATACCTTGGCACCCCCCCTCACTGATTCTTCCCTCAAACATTCATCTTGGAAGGATCTCCTAGCCAAGTTAGAACTCCGCCTATCGCATTGGAACCTTCGCTCTCTCAACCTTGCCAGTCACCTAGTTCTTATCAAATTAGTTCCCCAAGCCATGCCATTATATCTCTTTTCTGTCCTAGCAGCCCCCAAATGGGTCCTCAAAGCCATCCGCTAGCTCCAGAGAACTTTCCTCTGGAAAGGGAACAAGAAAGGACATCATTGGGCCATGGTCAAATGGGACAATGTGTGCAAGATCAAATCAGAGGGAGGCCTCAGTCTAAGAGACCTAGCGATCAACAATGAAGTTCTCAACGAAAAAATATGGTGGAATTGGGTCACCAACAACAACAGCCTATGGGATCAACTTTGGAACAAAAAATACGTAGCAGAATGGCCCCCCCTCCATCTAATACGCTATTCACTAGATATCAATGGCTCCCTCATCTAGAATGCAACCAACTCACAAAGACCAATAATTCAGAATGACGGATTCTGGGAAATACATGATGGATCCACAGCCAACTTCTGGATTGACTCCTAGAACTAGCTTCCCCATTTGGAAGACTCATTCAACTTGCACAAGCTTCATGACTACTTCATGCTCCCTCAACATGAAAAAATAATTTCCTTTTGAACTTCCAACACTCATTAGTATTTTCGGGAATGGATCACCCATGAACATTGGCATTAACTACAGTAGCAGGCATTCTCTCTCTGGCATCACATTCAACAGCGTTGTATTCGCATCAGGCATGGCCCAAACATCCTCCGTTGGGGTCACAAACCCCAAGGCATGTTCACCATCAAAGAATCTTATCACATCAGCATAAGCTCGCAAGATCAACAAGACAGATCCGGAAACTCAAAACCTATCCCAAAGTCACTATCTTTCTATGGCAAGTTCTTCACAGACGATCCTCACCTGGGCTAACCTTGTCAAAACTGGTTTCACTAGGCCTTCGCAATGTACGCTATGCAGGGAGAACAAGGAAACCATGGAGAATATCCTATATCAATGCACTCTAGCCAATAAACTATGGATCAGAATAGCCTCACTCTACAGAAGAATCGATAGACAATAGGAAAATATTTCAAACACCATCAAGAATTGGCACGCTCATCCTTTTGAGAACCCCATTCTCAACAGACTCTGGCAGCTCATCCCTGACTTTCTCATTTAGAACATCTCGAAGGAATGCAATAGAAGAATATTTGAAGGCAAAGAAAACTCCATCGATACTGTATGGAATCACATAAGGCTTAATCTCAAGGAAACCACGATGCTTTCCAACTAGTTAGATAAAGATCTCTAGGCCAATCCCTAGGAAAAAGATATCCTCAGTAACTGGCTTATCCTTTCCATTTCCCAACCCGACAATCTAAAGCATCTGGCCCCCGTCCATGCTCCCTAAAATTCTGGTTCCCCCCACCTCAAGGCTTCTTCAAACTCAACTTTGATGGAGCTTCGAAAGGAAATCCTAGATTAGCAGGTTTTGGCGGGGCTTTCAGAATGGATCAAGGACAAATCCTGAACATCTACTTTGGAAAACTAGGAATGGAAAGCAACAATTCAACATAACTTATGGAATTGTTGCAAGGCATCATCATAGCTCGAATTCAGGGATCCTTCCCTCTCATAGTTGAAGGAGACTTTGAACTTATTTTGAACATGGCTTCCAAACTTCAAAATGGGTCTAGTAGTAGCAAAGTTTCTTTTTCTTGGAGGTTGTACCATGATCTACAGAAACTCGCGGATATCCTCTCAGAGCCAAGGGAAATCACCTTTCATCATGTTTGGCACGAGGCCAACTCTCTCACGGATAAAATCACTAATAGGGGTGTCCTCTCACCCTCATTCATTCAAATATACAACCTGGATGAAATTCCTGACAATATCTTCAAGGAAGACTATATTCAAACGACAGCCAAAGACCACTCCCCAGATGTGGGTGACAGGTGGGCACACCCTAGACTCCAAACCGATGGCGCAGCCCAATATGTCATTAGTCCATTCACCACCCCCGCTGGCAGTCTAGATGATAACAAGTGTCCCCATGCATACCAGAACACCCATGCGATAAGCGCTCAACTCGCAGCAATCGGAATGTTGAAGTTTTTGGGGATGATGCCATCAACAGAATGGATGACGAGGAGCCTGATCTTCCATGCAGCTCCAGTCCCCTTGACATTTAAGGTTTGGCAAGTCTGGTACAGAGCAGTAATGGTCAATCATTACACTCCTCGGATGAATTGCAACATGATTCCTTCCAGGATATTTGCCTCCAGTTCTCACATTTCGTCACCCTCACTCTGTTGTGCTCGCTTTGCTCCTACTCCTACTCAGCTCACTCTTGTTTAGCTTTAGCTTTTACATTTATGGCACCCAATCCCAAGCTCATCTCAGCTCCTGCTCCATTCACTCCTATTCTAGTCCCTCTCACATCAAAAAATAAATGTCGCCACATTGACGAGGACCTCCTAGGGGCGAGAGAGGATGTGAAAGGGATGGAAACCCCTCAACGCCACCCTTCCATCCATAATATAGCAATTGGGGCTATGAAGCAGAGGTGCCGGAAGAGTTGAGAACCCTGGTCGACGATTGGGAGGATGAAGTTTTTCTCTCCCTCATAGCCGCTACCCGCACCTCGTCCTGCAGGGGAAATTACTGGATTTTTAAAAAATATTCTGACCAAGCTCATACTCCGCTTTGTCAACACCTCGCCAACACCAAATGTGCCACCATCCAATTCCAAACTCGTGCCTCCAACTCCGCCTCCTCCTCCTAATCCCCCTGTCCCCTCACCCCCCACTTATCATCCCATCCTCACCTCTCTGCAATGCTAGTTTGTTCAAAAAAAGGGAAAGACGATCAAGAAATCCTCACCCTTTCTGGTGAAGCATCCCTCCCCCGCCAACAAAGATAGCTCGAGAAACACCAAGGATAGCAACTCCACTGGTAGCATCAATAAACCAAGAAAGAAGATGAAAAAATGCAAGGATCAAGGTCTACAATGGGGCACCGAATACTCCTGCCCAATCACCGAGGTCCCGTACAAGCAATTGTAATGCCAGGTGTTCAAGTTCTCCTGTTTCTCAGGTTTTGGGGGATTTTGGATCGAGTTTTCCTCCAGCTGTCTAGTCTAGGTTAGCTATGACTTTTAGAATTTTTCAGACATTTCATTTGATGTTTAAGATGTGTTTTCCCCATAATGAGGAGGATCTTTTTTTGCACTCTCGACCGACCTTATTTGGCTCTATTTTGTGTTCCAGAAACACGCAGATCTGTATTTTTATCTGTACCTATATTTTTCCTTAATAGATTAGTTCTGAACTTACAAAAAAAATAGTATTAATGTTATATTGATTGTTCATAGTTGTGTTTACTAAGTACTTAATTCATGTACTGTAATATGACTAGAGTAACATGTTTATAATTTAGGTTTTAAAAGTATTAAAATAATAAATGAATTTTTTTCTTTACTAAGTGCAAATGAAGAGTTTGTATTACAGTAATTATTATTGTATTATACTACACACTGTTTAATGACTGTGTGACAAAATCTTGTTGTAATAGGCTCTATGTAATATTCTTAGAGGTTTTTGTATAAAAGGTTAAGTCCTAGAAATGGATTATTATGATAAAATAGCTGGAAAAATAACAGTAAAAAAAGCTTCCAAAGTTAAATCTGTTACTTGAAGATATTGCTGGTAATTTATCAGAAGAAAAAAAATTGTTGATTCAATTCTACATAAACTCTACAATTAAATAGCAGTTCAGATCATTTTATCCATGTATAATTATTCCTATCTACATCTAAACAATCCTTCTGTATTGGAGTACGTCATCGTAAGATGAGTGGAAAATACAAAAAGAAATTTTACTCATTAATCAATCTTTTCTAATTCTAGGTTCATTTATTCAGACAATCATATACAAGAAAACTTTCCAGAATAAATTGTAGACTTAAGCATTCTACTAGCATATTCATAATATCTAAGTAATAATAGAAAAACTAAACATGACTTCTTTCATTCCATTAAATACGGTTTGAATAGAAATAAATAAGATAACACAATGGAACCTGGTAATTTGTAGAAGAGACAAACAGCCCAAGGAGCCTGTTCCACCTAACCTTTTCCTAAAGATAGCTGAATTTCTTGTCTTAGGACCCCCAAGTATGTCCACCGATCCACCAAGATGAATGCACTATGTGAAGAAATGGGATTAAATACACCTGCGACTCAATAGTAGTACTTAACAACAGTACTTATGTCCTCAACAATATAGAACTCAGCTATGTGGCTGCACTAGTTCAGAATGCAGTCTTAATCACTCAATTCACTTCTAACTTTCCCCTCATTGAATCCACCTAGGAAGATTGCGTGAGTTATTATGCCCAAAATTTTGATTAGGTGTGAAACTTTTCTTTCTGGGTTCAAAATTATTAGGCCTTTTTATTTTCTAGTTTGGGATGTTCTCTCTTTTCTGGTTCTGCTCATAGCAGAAATTCACTTTTCACATGGCCTCTTCAAGGGTCTTGGGATTATCATATTCAATTATGTCCTTAATATGAAAAGGTGAACAGCTTAGAAACTGTTGCACCTTGGGTTTTTCATCAACAATATAAGGCACATATCGAAGCAAGCTTAAAAATTTACTATTTAACTCTTTCATACTCGTGGTTCCCAACCTTAGGTCATAAAATTCTTTAGCTCATTCCTCGTAATATTTCTCCGACAAAAATTTATTTTTAGAGTACTTTTTAAAAGTGCTCCAGTTTATATTCTTCTCTTTTATGCACTTAACTCGTTTTATGTCCTGCCACCAAATGTCGACTTTTCCAGTTAAGTTATATATTGTCATCCTCTCTTTTAACTCATTTGAATAATTATATATCTAAAAGTACTTTTTCATTCCTAATAGCCATGCTTCAGCTTCCTCTCGTTTTTTTGTTTTGCCATTAAAAGTTGGTGGTTTAATCTTTTTGAACTCCCCAGAAATCTCTTCGTAAGGCTTGTATTTCTTCTTTCTAGAATTATAATTACTCTTGCTACTTTTATGAGAATACTGGTGTTTCTTTCTGTATGAGTTACCATTAATTTTAAAAGAATAATTGCTTTCAATTTTAGAGTATTTTGACCTTTTACCCTTATGTTGATAGGACATAGTATCTGATTCTATTGATTTATCCTTTTTTTCGTTACAAAACTTTTCCAGCAGTATTTGATTCAGCTCCTCCCGAGCTCTTAAGATTCTCTCATTTTCTTTTTTAACGGTCTCCATTTCATTTTTTAGATCTTTAACTATTTGCAGTAATTCAGATGAGTTATTAGTTATACTATTCTTTAGCAAGTTCTTTTTCAGAATTATTTTGTTCATTTAACGGGGACCTCTCTTCAGCATACTCTTCGAGCCCTTCCATACCTACAAATCTAATTCAAAAAATATTTTGTACAACAACATTTAAAATCATAAATCAGTATCCATACTTTCTATTTACTTTTTGTTTACGTATGCTGAGCCACTTCAGGCCTAGTGTCTGAACTTGGGATCTGATACCATATGTAACATCCCAAAAAAAAATTCACAAAAATTTAAAATTTTTCTATGTGATATTAAATGCTAAATCATAGCCAGAATGCTAGTTTAATAATTAACTTCAGTCTAGTTAACATATAGATTACAAAGACAAGACATTAAGAGAAAACTCAGGATTTAATACTATTTGGATAATTGTAACTAAGAGGCTACAAAATTTTACTTACTAACTTGTAAGTCACATGCCACTAACCGTACTTTATCTATAATGATTTTCAGTCTTGAATAATAAAAATGTCACAACAAAATTTCAACCCAAAATCCGACACCTTGCATGTCTAAAATTCCACACTTCTCTGTCTCATTTTCGACACATGCACTTTTTTTGGGCATCGGTGGCGTAACGTCAGATCTTTGACAGTCTACTAATGTGGGTTGAAGATCCAACAGACCATTGTGTCACATATTCGACCGTTTTTCCTTCCAAAGTTCCAACCAAAATTGTATAAACCGTCGAAAATTCGATGTCCTCCGACCCTTGCAGCGTTGGCCTTCCGACGGACAGATGTGTCGGAGTAATGGTGGTGTCGTCGGTTTTTAATCCAGACATTGTCAGAAAGTCGACGTAATCCGACGCTAGAAGAGCCGGCCTTCCGACACAATCCCACACTTTAACCGTCGGTCGTCCGACGGGCGAAAGCGTCGAAATCATGACACGGCCGTCGGATGGGTTTACCGGAGTGTCGAAAGAACGTCGGAAAAGTGACGCCTGTTGATGGATTTAAAAAAAAAAATCCAAATATTTCACTTATGGCCACATGGTTTTAGCCTAGAATTTGACCACTGTAGGAAGCCTGGTAGAAAACTAGAGGATTCTATGTCAAGTATAAATTTCATCCTTGCACATATAGTTATCACAACTACTTTTCTCTTAACTTTACTTTTCGCAAAATAGAAAACCCAATATCCTTAAGAGAAGCACCCTCCTTTCTGTTTATGGAATAAGGAAGAGAGTAATTACAAGCAAACCCTGTACTAGGTCTACAAGTGGACCACTTAACAAGAAAAAGTCCAATCTAACCAATCCATGAACAATTTAAGAGAATGTTTCTTAACTAGAGACATTACATGTGCTAAGGGTAGGTGATTACAACACAACTTCTGCCTACACACTTCCCCAAGTAACTCAAGTAGTGTGAACCACATGTACAAAGGTCACGTAATCCCATGCCCATATGTTCCAACTTACCCACTTAGAAATGGCCTATGTGACTTGGCTTTCGAGAGAGTCGGAGAAAGGTTGCTTACAATCAAGTTTTCCTAGTTGAACACAATGCAGTTCTTCTCTGGGTGAGACTATTAGTTGGAAAGTGGAATGAAGTAGTCCCCATACACTGTCTGTGTCCTTGACTAAAGTTCTAAAGGGTGGCTTTTTATAACATGATTAAGATGAAATGGGTCTAAAGAATTGTGTTTATCCTTCATATGCATTGTTCTAATTGTATAAGTATCTGCATAAGTTTCTCCCTGTATAAGAAAGAGCTCTCATGCAAAGAGTTCTTTACATCCCCAATCTTAATAAGTGATGATGGAGGACATGGAACCTATAGAGTCTCTAAACAGAGGGGACCAAAGGAAACAACTAAGATAAAAAAAAATAACAGAAATAAACTTGCTGACCAAGAGGCATTCAATACTTTTAGAATAGTCTAGCTTTGCTCAAGGAAGGGATATAGAATAAGATTGAATCCTACAAATACATAACCACTTCATATAGAAAAGAGACAAAGAAACAACAGAGTATGTTACCTTAAATAATTATTAATAATGTACAGTAGATATTTAGCTTCACTCTAGCAAATTCCAAATAACCAAGGTAAGCATAGATTGTTCTTGCTAAATGAAGTGGCTAGATAATAGAGGGGTCAAAATTTATAATGATGGTCAAAAACCTATCCTTGGTTGCAAAACAATGCAGGAATTTTAAGAGGTAGATAAAAACTTCTAAAGGATTCAAGAACACGGTATACATTGGGGCCTTGAGATGACAACTCTATGGATCAATACATTCATTGTAATACACTAAATAATAAACTCCTTTTCCAATTAAACATAGAATTGAGCGAAAATCCAGCAACAGTCAGCAAGCATAAGATGCCAGTATATTAGATAAGAAAATTAACGTACATCACTCATTTTCATTCCATGTTGCTTAGACTGTTGTTCGATGAAAGGTCAATCAAAGAATCTCCATTATACGTGACATAAATCCCAGGCTTCAATTCTTGCATGTGATTGAACCACCACCTAAGAAGCTCTGTCTGGAAAACATAGAAAACTTCCAGGGGATCAATACTTGATTTCATAATTATAGTCTTAGGGTAAATAGTAAATGGCAGATATGCCTCATTTGGCACATTTGCTACCTTGAAATTTCCTTCAGATTTTGGATTTGGAGTGTACTCCAAGTCTTCAATGCCCCACCCCTACGCACTCAAAAAACAAACGAAAAGGAATTGGAAAACTAAAGAAGAGCAATGATGTTCATAACAATCAATGCAACATCAATATACAAGCAATAAAAATCCCAAAACATAGATGAAAGAAATCCCAAAAAAAAGGATAAGCTGACCAACGGGCATAAAACAATGCCAAGTGTTTTTACCTCTCTATTTTTAATAAGATAGCCTTGCCCATCCACCATGTGTGAAATCATCATTATCATGTCATATTCGGCATCAGGGAACTTCAAAGGAAGCTTGGTTGTCTCTATATAAAAAACACACACACGAACTTCTCGTTGAAGAAGATCTACCCTATTTTCCAAGGTAACCTTTGAAGAGTCCACTTTAACAGTGTACCATTGTCCACATCTTGCATCTATAGGATTGCAAAATCCATAAACAAGTAAAGAATGAATGTTAGTTTTTCGGTATATAGAAACTCTTGCTGCAAAGGCTGTTGAATGTGGACTTATGATGTAGAGACAAACCATTCTTTGTTCAAAAGCATCTTGAAAACATTGAATGTGGACTTATGATGTAGAAACAAGCCATTATTTGTTCAAAAGCATCTTGAAAACATAAAATGAAGACATGAATGCGTTGCGAAAATAAATGCATCCTGCTACAATTGACCAAGTATTCAAACAATCTATCTCCGAAGCTATCATGCCCAACCACTTATATAAACATGTTATATAACATCTATCATTTACTAATTTAATTCAAGTAACTGAGTTCTTTAAAATCCTGAAGCAACATTAAATGACACTCAATTGCTTAATCTAATCAAGGAATTTAAAATATAATGATCTAACATAAATTATGTAAGCAAAAAATTATAATTAGTAAGAATATATCACTTGATAAAACATGGATAACCAAAAATACTATGTATATAAGGCCATCAATCTAATCAAAACTCCATTTCTTGCCTCTTAACTATGGAAATGTTTCTCAAAGTAAGTAGTTCAAATCTGGTGTTCGTACTCAAACCAACTAAGGCGGGGTTTAATGGTCGTGCTAAGAACACGCCTAGCAGCTCTTCATTTGGAGGAGAAACCAGAACCCTACTCTCAGTTCCAGCTATCAATTTTTCCAGCGTGTTCTGCACTGTGTCTGCGGATAGTATACCAGTAATTTCCGGTGAGGAGAAGATGTTGAGCTCTTGCTACCACAGGTCAACAGAGTTGTCTGCCATGTCTACCGGACCTACTCCCAAATTCACAAAAACCTCCAAATTGAACTGAACTGTCCAAAACGAAAACGAGTCGCGGCAATGTCCAAATACACTTGTCATTTTTTATTATATATTATTATATATTATTATATATTATATGTATTTTATTATTATTTTATATTATATGTATTTTATTTTTATTATATTTTATTTTATATTATATAAATTGCCATAATAGTATTAGGATATTTTTATTAGGCATTAGTTTCGAACCAATCATTGCTGCTACTGTTACTCACTAGTAATTTTAAACTAATTTATGTTGTTGTTGCTACTCGCTGAAAATGTTGTTATTACTTGCTAAAACTAGTGTTGTTACTTGTTGATATTGTTGTTGTTACTTGTTGAAACTGTTGTTGTTACTCACCAAGAGTCTTGAAATTGTTTATTTTATTGTTGTTACATGTCTGTAATTGTTATTGCTACGAGCGCTAGTAGTTTCTTGACTAACACATTTCATAATTAGAGTTAAAGTTATTATTCATGTAAAGTTTTTTTTAATAGATATGTATTATGCAATTAGTATTTGGATCTAAGTAAATTATGGATCTCATTAGAGGGTCATACTTCCGCTACTTCCGCTAAGTTTCAGTTGATAAATTATGATGATTTTCTAAAGAAGAACACAAGGGATCAAATTTAACTCATGGGATACCCAAAGCTTGGCTGTCAGAGAAATATGAGAAACTTTTATTTGCCATAAGGAATTCTTTTACATGTGAAGGAATATTTGACACAGTGTATCATTTTCACTTCAAATTGTTGTTACATTTAATTGGAAAAACATTTTTAGACATCCCTTTTGATTTGTACAGAAGCCTAGGAAAGATGGCACATAGGTGCAGCCGAAACCTAAGAAGGTAGAACACTAGTTTATTTCGTTTTGGATTAATCAAATTGGTCGTGCTTGAAGAGATTAGGAAAATGAGCATGGATTATAACATGTTTATTTTCCTTGTTGGTTATGATCCTGAGGTTCTAGGTATTCCTTCAGCAAGGAGATGTACTCCAAGCTCAAAAGAAAAAACAACTACTCAAGCAAAGAACATGATGGAGAAAAAGAAACAAGTGAGGAGTAGAGAAAGGGTAAGATTCATATGGAGAAAAAACCTAGGGTTGTTATAGATATAGAGGAGAGACCTGAATTTTAAAGGAGTAAAAATAAAATGAAAGGAATAAAGTTGGACTTTTTTGAATAAAGGGTGGAGGTTAAGAGACCTAGGACTAGATTAGCAACGAAATGGAAAAATAAGTGGAAGAAGATACATCAGAGACTCCAATTGAGCAATCTATCCAAACAAAGAAGAAAAAAATCTCCAAAGTACAACCATATTAACAGACATAGAGTGATGATCCAAAGGCGAAGAAGGTAAATATACTGTTAAAAGAAGCCCAATTGATGATTGTTCAGTTGTAAGAAGAAGACATAAAACATAGGTTTGAAGTAGATGGAAGTCTAGACCTATATGAAAAAGCTTTGATGGATGTTAGAGGCATGCTAAGGAGAAGATTCCCATTACATAAACAAGTTCAAAATTTATATAAGCATAACAGATCCCTTAAAGCAGAAAACAAAAATATGAAGAAAGAGTTGCAAATGTTGAAAGATGAGGTCAATGCAGGTAATCTAAAACTTCATGCTAAGGTAAGAGATAAATTTGATGAAATTAGACCATAACGTGCTTAAATTTTAGTATTAGAGCCTTGGAAAAGGTTTGAAAGCGTCCAGACAAGTTTTTGCACAAAAAATGCAGTTTTCATAACTGTTGCAGTGCCAACAGTGTAAAAACAATGAAAATTCTACAAAAGTTCTAAAGGTGAAACTTTTGTAGTGCCTGCAGTGTAAAACAGGAGAAAATGCTACAAAAATTCCGGAAACACAGTTTTGCAACACTAAAGGACATAATTGAATAGGGGACATTGCAGAAGTTTCCAATTTTTCTCTAGCTCAGCTAATAGGTCAAAGATTGACTTTTATATGGATAGATTTTTACCAAATCAGTATGAGAATCGTGTTTGTAAATATTTTTCTTTCGAAGTAACTAAGGGGTTTAATTTAGGGTTGAGTTTTAAAAGTTATGGGAATAGTTAATGTATGTTATTTTGTAACTATTCCTAACATACACAACCTTGAAAGGAAACATCTCAATGGAATAGTGATAAGTCTTATAAACAAATTACAATTAAATGTAAATAATATTCCCAACTATTAAAGACACAATCCACATCTTTATTTTGATAGATTTAATACAAACAATTTATTACTATGAATACAGTAATAAAAATATCCTAACCAAATACTATACTTTTACTTTTATAATAAATTGCTATTGGATTCATTATTGCCTTAAGACCTGCTCTTTATTGGCACCGCCAGAACGGGTACCCTATGGTGGGGCAGGTGATTGGCACCCCCTCATTACTTTATTTATTACTTTCATTTCCTGCCTTATGAATTTCCTGAAATGGAAACATGAAAGTCAACCCCTACCCCTTATTTCTCTTTCCTTTTAAAAGATTAAGGGCTTCTATTCCCCGTCACATATCTGACCTTACCAATTGAATATGAGGATGAACTGGTCTGGTGAATTAATACCTCCTTGTGAAGTAAGACCTCCTCATTATGGAAGTCTTTATTCCCTTATTATTCCCATAAGATAGTCTGACCTTCCTTACCTTAAGAGGGTTTTTACTAGTTGTAGTCAGGGGCCCCAATTTCCTAGTTCTATTTTAACCATTCGATAGGTCCGGATAATCAGTCTCTTCGAAGTACTTCTTTGATCAAGCCTGTCTGTGCAAAACTAGAGAAATTGCGTAATTACATCTATAGATGTGCTACAAAATGAATGATCACTATAATAGTGACTCACATATACGAGAGGGGGTGAGGCGTGAAGCCCTATTCTAAGTTCATGATCTGAACAACGAGTTTCTCATTTGTTAGGTAAGAAGGTTTGTAAATTGATTTGTAAATTGAATCCCTGAATAACCCACTAAATGAGGAAGGGTCTGTCTGCATTCAAGCTTGTCCCACAAAGGAGCAAACATCACAGCACACACAAAAAACCCTTGTCACCCAAAAACCCTTGTCACAGGATTCCCAAAACCATTGTCACAGCATGCCCAAAAAAAGGAGGTCATGATGCTTACCCGTTGAGCCATAAGCTCCAAATCCAAAACTGGAATTCCAAAACATAAACTGTGTGCTCCAAATTTGTACCATCAACTCCAATTCTCAAGCGTGAGCTCCAATTATCAACGGTGAGCTTCAATTCTCAATTATCAACCGTGAGCTCCAATTCTGAACCCTGTGCTCCATCGGACCTACTCCCAAATTCACAAAAACCTCCAAATTGAACTGAACTGTCCAAAACGAGTCGCGGCAATGTCCAAATACACTTGTCATTTGCTATTATATATTATTATATATTATATGTTTTTTATTTTTATTATATATTATTTTATATTATATGTATTTTATTTTTATTATATGTTATTTCATATTATATAAATTGCCATAATAGTATTAGGATATTTTTATTATATCCTAACTTGAATAAATAACCTTCACATTAATGAGGGAAGAACCATCTACATAACGACACATCCCTATCTTGGATAAATGAAAATATATCTTTGAAGGATGATTGAAAAGTTGAGCATGTGAGCATGTGAGCATGGTGATGATGATGATGATGATGATGTTGATGATGATGATTATGATTATGATGTTCATGTCGATGATGACAATGATGACGATGTTGTTGATGATGATGATGATGTTTATGATGTTGTTGATGATGATGATGATGTTGATGATGATGATGACAATGATGATGATGATGATCCTGATGATGATGATAATAATCGTGATGACAATGATGATGATGATCTTGATGATGATGAAAATGATGACGATGATGATGATGACGACGACGACGACGACGATGATGATGATGATGAAGATTATGATGTTGATGTCGATGATGGCAATGATGATGATGATGATGGTGATGATTATGATGCTGATGAAGACGATGACAATGATGATGATGATGATGATGATGATTATGATGCTAATGAAGACGATGATTATGATTATGACTATGGTCATGATTATGATGATGATCATGATTATGTTGATGATGATCATCTTGATGATGATGATGATGATTATCATCATCATGAGGATGACGATGATGATGAAGATGATGATGACGTTGATCGTGACAACGATGATGATGATGGCAATGATGATGAAGATGATGATGGTGGTGATGATGATGATGATGATGACGATGATGGTGATGAAGTTGATGATGATGATGTTGATGATGATGGTGATGATTATGATGTTGATGAAGACGATAATGGTGATGATGATGGTGACCATGATGGTGATGATGATGGTGATGATGATCATGATCATGATGACGATGATGGTGATGAAGTTGATGATGATGATGTTGTTGATGATGGTGATGATTATGATGTTGATGCCGACGATGTCAAAGATGATGTTGATGATGATAATGATGATGATGATGATGATGATGATGTTGATGAAGATGATGACAATGATGATGATGATGACAATGATGATGTCGACGATGACAATGATGATGATGATGATGATTATGATGCTGATGAAGACGATGATTATGATTATGACGATGATCATGATTATGATGATGATGATGATCTCGATGATGATGATGATGATTATCATCATCATGAGGATGACGATGCTGATGATGTTGATGATGAGTATCATCATCATGAGGAAGACGGTGATGATGATGACAATGATTATGAAGATGAGGCACCATCTATATCATCATCTATATCAACATTGTAAGGATTGGCCATATCATCATCATCATCATCATCAGTTATGCTCATCGTGTCATCGTCGGAATAATCTTCATCGGCATTGTCTGCTGCATCATCTTATTCAACTATTCCTTGGACATCTTCTATTGGATCATTATCGTCAGCTAACTCAAGTTTTCATGATCTTCGTCATCATATTATTCTTCTAGAGAACCCTCTTCATTACCATCATCTATTTTATACTTTACTGGCCTTCCCCTTGGATCGTGTTTCACAACAAATGACCAGCCCGCTTGACCTGGAACCTCTGAGTAAAATACTTGTTCACATTGGCTTGGAAGAACATAGGGCTCTATTCCTGGCTCAAACAACCTTTTGTTTACCATGGTAAATCCATTATCATGTTCAATAATAGTTCTATCATGATCACGTTGATTCAATCGTAACCTGTACCATTTGACAATGAATAGAACTACCTTAAAGGATTTAAAGTCACACTGTATAATATCTTCCAAATACCCATAGTATCAATTTTCTGAGACTTATGGATGTCTGTCAGTCACTAGATGAAGCATTGGTAACCTCAAAGACAGCCAAAACCCCAGAATCTGATGTTTTCTTTGTTTCATCCAGTTTTTTTATCCGATATCTACCTCCATTGCAGACCATAGCCTTATGGTGTTTTACCTGCAATAAGCAATACATGAAAAAATTACACAACCAATCAGTCCTTATGCAACAATACATGGATATACTATGCAAAAAATTACACAACCAATTATTCCTTATGCAACAATATACGATGATCCATACGTACCATGACGATGATTTCTATTGTATTGCATCTTACAAAGGTGAGGTGTCATTCTCCATGGTTTTAATGTAGTCTCCTACTTCCCATTGAAAAGATTTCTTTCAGTTGTTCTATGCCTGTGATTCTTAGAGAGGAAATGCCTATACTCATCAAACACCTCCTTTCTTAAGCTTTTTGAACGACGAGATTTTATCTTAGGACCACAAACTGGACATGCAAATTTACCCTTTGTCTGAAGACCTACAATATTTACATATGGAATATCTATGTCAAATATATTCATTTATAAAATATTCTAACTAATCCATATCATTAAATGCAATTAAAGTGGAACTTAAGATTACAAACCACAAAATGAATTTAACCTAGGGGCATCATGTATTGTCCATACAAGCATTGCATGGAATTGAAATTGCCTTTGTCGTATTGGTCTATATACGTCATGCACATTTATGCCATTCCATAACTTCAGTAGCTCATCTATAAGAGGTTCAATGTATACATTCATATCTTTGACTTGGAACTTACTTAATTCATAATTTGAAGAACATATAAAATATATCATTATGAAAACCATTAAGATATATAAACCATGCAGAAGAGTAAAATAATAGATATATATATGAAATTAAGATACATATTACGACAAATGAGATGCCACAACTACATTATAAATAAAACAGTTTTCGTCAATAAAACCTGGAATAATCATCGACAACATTATGTGCTCCCTCTTTATTGACAACCATGGAGGAATGTTATTGTTGATAACAAAAATAGGCCACACCGTGTAAATGGATTTCAACTGTGCAAATGGATTAACACCATCTGCTGCCAAATAAATCCTAAGATTATGTGGTTCTTCTTTAAATTGAGGCCACGTTTTCTCAATATCTCTAAAATCAGTACCATCTGCAGGCATTCGGATAACATCATCTTGACTTCTGTTCCTAGCATGGTAATCCATAAATTGTGCTATGTTTTTGCACCTGAACAGTCGTTGCAAACGTGGAATGATGGGAATATAACGAAGAACCTTCTGAGGCACCTTTTTTGTTACTTTATTTTTACGATATCTACTTACATGACATTCCGGAAATTCTGTTACAAATTCATGATGATTATAATATATAACATGGTCATCAAGGCATGCATGAATTGCTTCATAATGCATTCCAATCTCTTTCATGATGGAAGATAAATCTCGATATGTGCGAGGTAAAATATTTGATGGTGGTAACAAAAATTCAGCTATCAAGCTACAAAAAAAAAAATTGTTAATGTAATAAATAAATAATATTAACGAAACAAGCTTCATCCATACAATGATCAATAATGAGTTAACAATACAATTATTAGACGAATACAAATAAAATTTATCATGATCATACAATTATTAGATACCTTAGCATACGTGTGATTGCAATGTTTGAAAGACCATTCATAACCTTCAAGTTCATTATCAACAATATAGTAGAGAGAAGATTTGTTTTGGATCCTTCATAAAGGGGTTCATATGCCTTATCGAGAAGAGGTATATCGTGAACATCATCAAAGTCGTCATCATTTTCATTATCAACATCATCGCCATCCATTCTAACGTTAAATAAGTCATGGATCAATGTATTTGTACCATCATCTTCAATTACATCATCGGCATGATCATCTTGTTCAATATGATCATTCACTTGTTCTCCATTAAACATACACGCTCCATGATCTTGATCCTGAACTTGTTCTGAAAGCACTTCCTTTGGACGACATCCTATAGGGTGTATTTCCTTTAATATAAATACATGGAAACATCAATGGATTTACATTAATATATGAAAAAATAATAATACATACAATTACAAAAAAAAATGAATATAATAATGTTTATAATGCTAAACCTACAAATGGACGATATTCATTCCCCCCCTTAGTGTGTCCATGTTCCCTGCATTGTTTTGTGGTTGTTGAGATCAATATTCTTCTCCTCTTAAATCCCCTACATTGAGTACATGGACAATAGCATTTGCCATCACCCCTTCATTTCGCTGCATGCCATAGTCTAGCAAGCAATTGTCGGTTGTATTCGTTTGGATCCGAAATATTTAATCTATTTGACATTTTGTCATAAACTTCATTAATGAATATAACCAGTTGTCTTAAAAAATCAAGTTCCAGGCATCAACCATGCATCAAGGTTTTGTCAAATGGAGAGAAGTCAAAGAATAAAAAATTCCCGGAAAACTGTCTATCGATGAAAAAAAAATTCCCACAACTGCCCGTTGAAGAATAAAACTATCCCTGAAAACTTTCGTCGAGGAACAAATAATTTTTGCAATCATCCGTCGCTTCTACAGCAAACATGTCGAAATGTTTAAAACAATTTATATTTATAATGGACATGCGTCGAATATTCGACGCCTTGAACATAGTTACCGTTGAAAGTATGGGACCATAAAATTTAAAATCATGTAAAACTTAATTTTTATTATAAAAAAATCTATACTAACCGTCAGATATCCGACGCTTATGGGTCGGAATTCCGACTGTTTTTGGTTCACAGTCGTCGAATATCCGACACGGAAGAGTCGGATAACCGCCACTACAAGCATCGGAATTCTGACACCTATCTGACACGGAAGTGTTCGATAACCGCCACTACAAGAGTCAGAATTCCGACTCCAAAGTGTCGGATAATCGACAGCGCTGTAAATATTTTTTTGTCGGCATTCTGTTGATTGATTGTTGTCCGACACATCCGTGCGAAATGTCGGATGACGTCGGATTCTGTCATTGGATTTCGGGTTCAAATCCTGTAGTGTGTTGGTCCAAATTTAATGAGTAAAAATAATTTATTGAATTCAGATCATTCGCTTAATTTGTAAGAATGTGTATGATTCTAATGGTTATTTTATTTTCTTATCGGAGGAGCCCTGAGGTTAGCCCGAGGCTTACTTAGCTTTTTTTAAGGCTAATGTAGATTCGATGCTTGTACATGATTCATAAGTAAAAACTTACTTCCAATTTTACGATGTAATAATTTAAGGATCGAAAGACTAAACTAGTAAGTTATGAAAGATCCTTAAAATTTAATCTTTAGACTTAAGCTTCAACTATCACGGTGACTCTATGTATTGTCTAGATTATCAAAGCGTAAGAATTCCTAGGCCTATAAAAAGGACTATTCTACCTAGGTAGCACATTGGAGTTGGTAGTGTGATTATTTGTTCTAACAAATAACTTATATGATTAATGGTATATAATCATCCAACATGTTCTTAGTTGTTTGTAGTATTAGGATCCTAAATACATTCTCAATGTTTTATAACTATGAATTTTAACCTTGTTGATCCTAGAGCTTACCTAAGCCTAAAAATTAACATTATTTATTTAGCAGCTAGATACTAACTACAAATATAACAAACCTAACCTAGGCATGTAGTCGATGTATTAAATAACAACTACAACCTAGCTAAAACCTCAACATGCATAACATAATAACTATAAACTAGCTCAAAGCTTCAACACACCAAACAATGACTTGTTTAATTTTAAACAAAAGTAATAGTATTACTTTGCATACATTGCAGGGTTAATCGTGCAGGTTCAACACGATATCAAACAAAAAATAATTTCAAGGGTAGTGGGATCCACGTGGTGGAGGGTTTTGGCGTTAAACCCTAAGAAACTACATTCAAGTTTTCCCTAAAATGTGTTTGGCTTAAACACTTGTTTGTTTTTGGAAGGAGGAGTAGGTCGACAGGCCCTCAGCCTCCTCGATTCTCTGCAATAGATGTTGTGCTTGTCTTGGCCGTGGCGTTAGCGAGCTTGATACTCTATTTATTCACCATTAACTTTTCTTTGAGCTCCATGGTAAGCTGGTAAGTCATAATGAATTCCTCCAAGCACTCTTTTTATTATTAAAACCAAGCTAAATATTAACAATTCTAAGTTGTGCTTGTTTTATGGTAGGTGAAAATACTTGGCAATGCACAGTCGAATGTTTGAAGGCATTTGAGTGAGCTGAAAGGTGCGAGCGAGAAAAGGTTCAGTAAGCCTAGGTCCCAACCTTGGGTGCCCTTCGTCGTGATTGTGTCTGCAGTGTTGCCGATGGTATTTGCAGTTTGTTAATGCAGTGTTCATACTACTTGTAGTAGATTGTTGTTTTGTTTTGGAAAAGTGGTGGAGGCCGTAAGTTCGTCCTTAGTGAAAAAACATGTAGGGCTTCACAAGTGAGCTACAGCTCTTGTAATAATGGTTTAGGGTAAACATAATATTGTTTCAAGGTTTTGAAATTGTTGTTCAATGCTATGATTATGTTATGAGAAATCTTCTTCAGCCTCCTCATCCATTGTAACTCTTTCGAGGCTATGAATCCAGTAAGGCTTCTGGTATTATGAATTAAACAATGTAACAATTGTATGGTTAATTTCTTGATAATTTAAAGACTCTGGTTATGGTTTTTTTTTTCTCTAAAGAGGCATAGCTTACGGTATGAGTATAAATAGCTATTAGCATTTGTTTTTCCTCTTGTATTTTCGGTTGCAGAGTGTGTTGAGATTGGTAAATAATTTTCTGTTATGAAAATAATTGGTTGTAAGTTATTCTATGGCTGCAACTAGTTTAAGCCATTGGCAATTTTATTTGTTTGAAATTCTATTTGTACAAACGGTACCGTAAAGGATTAACCCAGGGTTTGGTTTTTAAATAAACAGTTTTGATATTTAGGTTATCTTCATATCTTTAATTTTTTGTATAAACAATAGTTACATTATAATAGTCTTCCTTTTAATTGGAAGAATTTGAATCTATCCTTCGACTTGCTTAGCTATTGGATATAGATTTAAGAGATAAGATTTGTTCCTTATCTGAAGTATACAGTTTTCCAATTTTAATTATTCGCTAATTGTGGTAATCTTCTTTTTTTCCTAAATAGGTTATGTAAATGGCTATGAAGGATTATATTAAAAGAGTAGGGTTTTTAAAAAATGTAGTTTACAAATATTAATATTAATATTAATGTTATATTGATTGTTTATAGTTGGGTTTACTAAGTACTTAATTCATGTACTGTAATATGACTATAGTAACATGTTTATAATTTAGGTTTCAAAAGTATTAAAATAATAATAATAATAATAAAAATTCTTTACTAGTTGTAAATAAAGAGTTTGTATTACAATAATTATTAGTATTATACTACACATTGTTTACTGACCGTGTGGCAAAAGCTTGCTGTAATAGACTCTATGTAGTATTCTTAGAGGTTTTTGTATAAAAGGTTAAGAAATGAATTATTATGATAAAATAGCTAGAAAAATAACAGTAAAAAAAAGCTTCCAAAGTTAAATCAGTTACTTGAATATACTGCTGGTAATTTATCAGAAGAAAAAAAATTGCTGATTCAATTCTACATAAACTCTACAATTTGATAACAGTTCAGATCATTTTATCCATGTATAATCATTCCTATCTATAGCTAAACAATCCTTCTGTACTGGAGTACGTCATCGTAAGATGAGTGGAAAAATGCAGAAATGAATTTTACTCATTAATCAATCATTTCTAGTTCTAGTTTCATTTATTCAGATAATCATATACAACAAAAATTTCCAGAATAAATTGCAGACTTAAGCATTCTACCAGCAGATTCATAGTATCTAAGTAATAATAGAAAAACTAAACATGACTGCTTTCATTCCAGTAATTTGCTTGAATACAAATAAATAAGATAACACAATGGAACCTGGTAATTTGTAGAAGAGACAAATAGCCTAAGGAGCCTATTCCACCCAACATTTTCTTGAATATAGCTCAATTGCTTGTCTTAGGACCCTCGAGCCTGTCCACCGATCCACCAGGATGAATGCACTATGTGAAGAAATGGGATTAAATACCCTTGCAACTCAATGGTAGTACTTAAAAGCAGTACTTCTGTCCTCAACAGTATAGAACTCAGCTATGTGGCTACACTAGTTCAGAATGCAATCTTAATCACTCAATCCACTTCTAACTTTCCCCTCATTGAATCTCTTGTGCTCATTTCTTAACTTCAGAAATTTCATAAGGTAAGAATGAACAACCTCCTGCTGAATTCGATGGATAGATATATGCATGCCTAGGTCTTTTGGTCAGTTTTTTAATTAATGAGCCACCTGCTCTGTTCCACTTTCTTGGGGAACATGACCACAACATTAGGGAATTTTCCCCCTGCAACAGCTAGAAGTGATTAGGGATACTTCCATGTGTCATGTTGCTCTCACCCCAGTCTATTTCTCCTAGTGGGTAAGTGGACACTCATTCAACAGCCTCCTTAGGCTATTTGTCTCATCTTTTATTTATTAAATAATAAAATATTAAACATAATTAATTACAGTCATCCTTGACCCCACTTGGTCAACAGTCATAAACTTTAGAAAAAAAGTAAAATATAATGTTTTCTTAAACATAAAATGTTATTGAAATTGGGGTAAGTGACACTTAGTGTCATATAACATCAAGATAACAAGTCCATCATTTAAAAGATAACAAGGCCAACATTCAAAAGCTCTACTATGTCGAGGCCCCATTTTGTCACAACAGGTGTCACCAATACAGTCACTTAATGAAATCGTACTCTCTCCCTTTTCAGCCTTCTTTTTCATATCACTTGGACATGGTCAAGGTTCGGGGCTCTTCCATGCAGGAGAAGGTGCTCTCCGGAGATCCTCCAGGAAATATTGTACCTTCGGCTAATGATGGTGTTCTAAATGAGCTAGATTCCATTTCGATGCTTTATAACTCCTTGTTGGTCGAGACCGTAGATTTTCTTGATTATGGGATGGACCATAATGATTATGGGTGTTGTGTCAATGGTGGAGCCAAGCAGGATGGATCCTCTACTCATTATTCTTTGTGTCTATCCATTGGATCATTGGAGACTCTAGCCAAATCGACACTATTGTGTCATGGTGTATCTTAGACGTTGGTGGGTGCATATTTGGATGTAATTATCTCCATATCGAGTCTTAGTGGATTTTCTTTAGATGTTCAAAAATATGTTTCTCCACCTATTATGCAGGAGGATCCATTGAATCGGACTAGAGTGATGTCTCATGAGGTATTGTTTAACTCTTCTTATGATTTGGTCAAGTTACCCGGGTATTCTGAACGAAATGCTTGTATATCGAGGACTATTCGAGAGTTTGAGCTTAATAAACCACCTTCTTGTGAATTGGAAGTTTCTCTTGACAGGATCCTTGCATGTGTTCTGAATTGTCATTCACCTCTTCAAAGTGATGTTCATGTGTATGGTGATTTTCCTGGGCCATGGATACAAGAAAAATAATCACCATTGGAATCTCATGTTGTTGTTGAACCTGTCCGTGACTCAATGTCCATCTTCTCAAACCTATCTATGGTGATATTTCCCTACGTGGAGGCGGATACTCGCTTTGATTTGTCTATCAACCATCCTAAGGATTCAATTATGAAGCGTATCATGGATCGACTTTTGTTACACACTAAATTCCTGTCCATATAAATTTCAATTCAATCCAAGGAAAGACAAGGTCGTAAAGCTAATCCAGCTCGAAGATGGATATTTCAATTCAATCCAAGAAGATACAGGGTCGTAAATCTAATCTAGCTCAAAGATGGAGACCAAAGGAATATTAATCATTGCCATCATTGGGAAAGGTGGAACAACAATATGATAATAATTTGGTTCATGCATGAGTTAGTTTCAGGTTATTGGGGGAATCAACTTTACGCTAAGGGGGATGATTTTGGAGAGGAAGGACATTGGTACAACCACGTCTCAAGATCCCAGAATGCTCACTCATATTAATTAAGTCAATTCTGGACTTCAATACTGAGGTATCCTTTTTTCTTAGTATCATATTGTAGTTGTAAGAGGCTCTATTTGAAGAATGCAGTATGTCTCTAGTTGTGCCTTTTTCTCAAACCTATATTTATCTCATCTCCTTTGTTTTACAAGTCTTATGCATTGGATATTACTAAGTGCTCTCACTGGTATAATATGGAGTCTCTGATCCCTTTGAATCTCATTCTCAAACCCAATATAATTTGCAACTTGATTTTCCTATTGTGATCGTGACTAGAGGCCCCCAACACAAAGACCCTCGTAAAGGAAAAGCCCCAACAAGTGATAGGCATGTCCAAAAGGAATCTGTTGAGATAGAATCCACTAATATCCACCTTACCTTGCTTATATTTAAAGAGAGCTTGCAAATAATGAGGAATGGCTCAAGCGTGAGAGATGGTATGCAGGACAATGAGATACAGAAAAACATGGGAGCATTTGTCCCAGATGTTGGTAAAACTAGAACCAGGAATACTACACATTTTAGGGCTATTGCCTTATATTGGGATATCAAAACATCGCTAGGCAAGGTCCTAGATACAAAAGAAGAAATAAATTGACTAGCTCCACCGATGGATGGATTCATAGAGCATAATAATAAAATCCAGGCCTATAACAGAAGGATAGAGAGAAAGCTAGATGCCATATACAAGAAAACTACCAAGATAGACTTTGCTCTAGAGGAACCTTCAAGCACCAATGAAAAGAAAATTCCAAACAGTCGCCCACTTGAAGATCATGCAACAAACAAATACTAGATTCTTCAAGTCTAGCTTTTTTGGATTTTTACGCCGATAGGCGTCTATCAATGGTATTTTGGGGGATGGACTTGCTTGAGCGGATCATCAAGATCCAGCAAATTCCGCCAAGTGGATGCTCAAGATCTTCCCGTTCGTCTGATATTTTAACAGCCGTAAAGTTAGGAGATGACATCAGTTGTTAGCCGCCGACTACGAGATGAGTGCAGTCTGTTAGGAGACGTGGCTGTGCAGGAGATAACCATGGAGGAGCAACCGTCGCGGAGATACCTGGAATCGTGGAGGAGATACACGTAGAAGAGTCTGTTAGCCACCGCCGAGGAGTAGTTTCTTAGCCCGCCGAGGAGATACCTGACAGTTTCACCGTCCTGATCATTTTCCGTGAGATCGCTCGAGCATTCGCTGTCTAGGATCATTTGTTCGAGCGCCTGTGCATTCGCCTGCAATCGTCTTGGAGTTTCGCCGTCGTGTAGTAGAGGTAAGCGATGTTCTGCATATATGTTAAAACAATATATTAGGGTTTCTTTACGTGTATCTTATCAAACGCAGGAAAACATATTAACAATGGCAGTGAAACGAATAAAATTAGGGTTTAAATGATTTAAAATACCTGACAGTTTCTCCCTCGAGAGCATTGGCAGTGAGATCGTAGCATTCGCCGTCTAGGAGCATTCGTTGAAGCGCCTGTGCATTCTCCGTCTTGAACCGCCTGTGCAATCGCCCTCTTGGAGTTTCGCCGTCGTGCAGTAGAGGTAAGCTTCTTCTTTCGCTATTCTGCATATATGTTAAAACAATATCTAACAGGTAATACGTAAAAGTTTATGTGAGATTCTGCTGGCTTATATTTGCTATTCATTCCTATTTTAAATATGTGTCTCCAAGAAATCTATGTGTGCTACTTATTGATATCTATACCCTGACCGGATGTGTAGAATGTGCTCCTCCTTACCTATATGTTTGCTTTCCGACCTAGGTCTCCCCCTTACCGAGGACCATGTTGTATTTTCCTTTTTTCTGTCATGTGTCCTTTCCTTATCCTCTACCATTGTTGTGTCTTTAGCCTGCCTTATGTGCCTCGCCAATATGTGTCTCTCCAATTCGATTGATAGCGCTAAGTGATGATTGGTTATGTATGTGTTTTGCTGCTTACTCATCCTACTTGGCACTTTATGGTATGTTCTCCATGTGTCACGTGTTCCGTTGATGCTATTTGTCTTTCCTTCGATCGATCAATCGTCAATGGAAAGTGTTTCTACCTTCCCTCTTCCCTTAACCCTCTATCCTTTCACTTACCTATACCTATATGTCTCAAAGGCAACAATTTACCTAGCAACTTCCCCTAACAACAGGCAAACTCGGGAAATTTAAATGATTTAAAATGCGGAAATATACATACAATACTTTTATATTGTGTATTAAAACAATGCCCTGCGATCATATTGTGTATTAAAACAATGCCCTGCCATATCGCATTAGATGATAAAAGGACGACAGTGAGCAGACGATGAGTCTGTCAGAGTTAGGGTATGTAAATATAGTTTGGCAGTGAAACGAATATAAATATAGTTTGGTTCTAAATGATTTATAATACAAAAATATACATACAATACTTTTATATTGTGTATTAAAACAATTTTATATCTATATGTTCTGGAGTGCATAGGGTTTAGGGCCAATGACTATATCTTTATCCGGATAAACTAGAGCACGTAGCATAGTTTTATTACACAATATTTCACAGAGATAATTTAGATGTGCTAAGTGACAGCTTGGCCGTTTGATCCGAACGAATGTGTTCCCGTGTGTCTGTTGCCGTGGGCTGAGGTTCGATTCTCAAGGCCGTCCCTTGATTCCCAGGAATAATAGTGATTGATTTTATAATTGTAATAGTAAATACAGTGTTGGAATCCCAAAGTGCAATAAATTAATACAACAGTCAATCAGATCTTTATCCTGACTTACAAATCAACAAGCCTCCAACAAGTTTCCCCTCGCCAACAGTCTACGAGGTCACCCGCCATCAATCAGTAACCCTGCGGACAGAGCCACTGATAATCTTCTCGAGAACAATGCCCTGCCAGATCGCATTAGATCTTAAAAGGACGACAGTGAGCAGACGATGAGTCTATTAGAGTTAGGGTATTGGTCGAGTGAAAGCGTCATTTAAAAGGGTTAAGTTCAGATGTTTTATTTGTTTGAAGAACCCTTATAACTACTTTACACTTCTAGCTTCTAGAAATCCCAGATCCCTTTGGCAGGACCTTAAAGGATTCAAATGCCAGTCGATTTTGAAATCTATAGAAATGAATTTTGAAGGTACTTTGAAATCTGTAGAAATTTGAATAATGATTATTCAAATTTTGAAACACAGCGCCGGCTCCATATTTTGAAATCTACATAGGTAATTGAACTCTGAAACATGCAAGCAAGCCATATCGTCCATATTCAATTGACAATGCCCTCCCAGATCGCATTAAATGAAAAGAGGCTGTTACAGGTCGAAATTACAAAACTTACAAACCTTATTTTAAATGACTTGCAAATGAACAAGCCTCCAACATGTTTCCCCTCACCAACAGTCTACGAGGTCACCCGCTGTCAATCGGTAACCCTGCCGACAGAGCCACTGATAATCATCTCGTCCAGGAACAATGCCCTGCCAAATCGCATTAGATCTTGTCATTTAAAAGGACGACAGTGAGCAGACGATGAGTCTATCAGATTTAAATACAGAACTTAATAGACGATGAGTCTATCAGAGTAGGCTCTGCCGAATTATTGATAACCAACCACCTGTTCTCATCATCATCAATGTAAATTCCGAGTTTGGTACAAACAAGTCTGCAATTGCAAGGGCGGAAATACAGAACGTAACCATCTCCATCAATTTCCTTTACAATCACGCGCATCTTCAGTGCCAGTCCACCGCCATTACCACTGCCAGCTACAACTGGTAGAACGTAATATTCTTCGCCTACCACCACAGGATGCCCCTCGGCATCTACCACATCTGGGCGGTCTGTTTCCACAGCACCCTGCAACTGCATGGCCAAATTAATGAATAATGCAGTTAATGCTACTATTTGCATCAACAACACCATCCTTCCCCTCGTTCCGCTGTCAATTAGTTTTCAAATTTAGCGCAAAACAAATTAGTAACTCATCAAATAAAGAGTTTGTGTATTGGTATACTAAATTCGGGTACAAATATAAACGTGTAAAGTGAGGTTGACAAGCTCAGCAGAATGTATTTACTTAAGTTTTGGATTTTTAGTAGGTTTTAATCTAAATGGATTTTTTGTAGTCAATACGTAGTTAAAATTTAGGCCCACAAGTTTAACCAAACAGAAATCGGAATGTTATCAGGCTCTATATTGCAGTTTAGTCATCCAAGATTGGAGAAATTCAGTCAATGTATCTCAATGGAAATAATCAGGGCATCAGTTTTTGTAACTCTGAATTATCAAAGGCAGCAAGTCAACATTTATCTTTTACAATTGGGTGCATTGAGGAAAGGTAACTGAATAAGTTATCACTCAAATTATTTTAAAATAGGATACTTTATATAAATAATTTTAATTACCATATTGTTTATTAAGTAAAAATATTGATTATATTTAAATACTCTCTAATTATATTATTTGTTAATTACCTTTAATAGAGTTGTACAACGTGGCATCTCGAATTGTTAAATTATGCGAGGTATAATTATATGCATGAATTTCTTCCATGCTCTCTCTCTTTTAAACCAAGTGTATTGCACTTCCTGTGAGTAACGGTTCGACGGTTTCCAGTAATGTCCGATCCAAAGGTCACCAATGTCTCTCTCGATGTAAGTGTCAAGTTTGCATTAATCATTCATGGAAAGGCCTACAACAAAATTTGAATATCAATACTCATCCCACTTGAGGATTTATAACACGGCAAAGTGCCCCAACCAGAACCACGAGGCCCATGAGATTTAACCAGAACACGGTAGAGTGCCCCAACCCGAACCACGCGAAAACGCAATTAGATCTAAAATCAACAAAAAAATTTATGCCATAAATTGCAAACCCTAAAATAATTCACAACTTCAAAGAACTTGAGAATTTACAACAAAACTCATCCCGTTTGCCGTAACCCGATCTCAGGCTAACGCAATCAGATCTAACAGAACACGAGGCCCATTAAAGCGTAGTCGTTATTTCGTTAAAGTACCTAGAATTATTATTATAAAAAATTTATAATAATTAATAATAAAATCCTTACTCTTTAGATTATTTTGACAAGTCTTTCTATTTTTTTATTCACCATATGAATATTTTTTATGTTAAAAATGATTAGTAATTAAAACTAGAATAATAATTTTTTATGAATTAGTAATACAATTTTCGATAATTAATATTTCTAAAATAAATTTATCTATAAACATTTTATATTTTTAATAAATTATTATAACTTATTCATAATCATTATAATTACATTTATTTTAGATTAAAAAAAACCTAATCACTTAATACATCTTTTAGGTAGAGAATTCTTAGGTGTGTAGGTAGAAGAGGTCAAACTCCCACGATGCATCCAACTCCCACGATGCATCCAAATAAAATCATGCAACAGACATACAAATTAGTCTTAACAATGACACTCTAAAATAAACATTTTTTAAAACTTAAATAAAATACCAAGTAAACTTAGAAATGAAAATAATTATAATATATTAAAATTTCAAATTAAATTATATACAAAATAAAACGTACTTCACAATATAAATAAAGCACCTAGGCAAATTGAAATAAAAGTGAGTAAAATATTTATTAAAATTTGAAAGTGAATAAAATTAAAATACTTTTTAAGTAAGGTCATTGATTTACAAATCTATATATATTATTTTATTATTATATAATTATAATAACATAGTTGTGTTTTGTGTGTCGACCATGGTTACATTTTTTTTATTTTTCCCGGACGTGC
This sequence comes from Pseudotsuga menziesii, assembly GCA_001517045.1. Taxonomy (NCBI): domain Eukaryota; kingdom Viridiplantae; phylum Streptophyta; class Pinopsida; order Pinales; family Pinaceae; genus Pseudotsuga; species Pseudotsuga menziesii. The sequence continues at coordinate 505,807 of LPNX011232694.1, forward strand.
TCCATTGAAAAATCTACATTGCCTTTTTATGTTTTACATCTCATCTATATTGTAGTATTTAGTATTTATAGGTTTTCATATTCATTCATTTTCCATTTACAATTAATTA
>LPNX011232694.1:514554-642038 GCA_001517045.1 Pseudotsuga menziesii
TTTTGTTATAGTTGGTGTTTAATAAGCTTTATGTCGCATTGTATGTGACATTTTCATACTTGTAAAGGGTTATGTCACATTTTGATGTTTATGAATGTTGACGTTTCAGTGTGATGTTATCGAGGGTTGTATCGCATTACGATTAAGCCATGGTTTGTTACAGTTGGTGTTTAATAAGCTTTATCTAACATTGTGACGTTTATCACGGGTTATGTTACATTAGCGACATTCATCAAGGGTTATGCACATTGTGATATTTGTCAAGGGTTATGTCGCATGGTGATGTTTATCAAGCTTTACGTTTCACTATGATGTTATTGAGGGTTATATCACATTACGACATTAAGCCATCATTTGTTACAGTGGGCGTTTAATAAGCGTTATGTCGCATTGTGACGTTTATCAAAATGTCAAATTGTGATATTTATCAAGGGTTATGTCCCATTGTGATGTTTACCAATCCTCATCAGCTTCATCATGTTCATCATCATCATCCTCATCATCATCACCATCATCATCCTCATCCTCATCCTCATCATCATCATCGTCAACCTCATCACCATCATCACCCTCATCCTCATCATCATCATCATCATCACCCTCATCTTCCTTCTTCATCAGCTTCATCATGGTCATCATCATCATCGTCAACCTCATCATCATTATCACCCTCATCCTCCTCCTCCTCATCATTACCCTCGTCCTCATCATCATCATCATGGTCATCATCATTATCATCATCATCATCATCACCCTCATCCTCATCACCATCATCATCATCCTCATCCTCATCCTCATCATCATCATCATCACCCTCATCCGCATCAACTTCATCATGGTCATCATCCTCATCCTCATCATCACCCTCATCCTCCTCCTCCTCATCATCACCCTCATCCTCATCATCATCATCATCATCATCATCATGGTCATCATCACCATCCTCATCATCCTCATCATCACCCTCATCCTCATGGTCATCATCATGGTCATCATCATCAGCATCATCATCATCCTCTTGATCATCACCATCATTTTTCATCATCATCTTAAACATCACCCTCATCCTCATTATCATCATCACCCTCATCCTCATCATCATCAACATAGTCATCATCCTCCTCATCATCACCCTCATCCTCATCATTATCATCATGGTCATCATCATCATCATTACCATCATCATCACCCTCATCCTCATCATCGTCATCATATTCATCATCCTTCTCATCATCACCATCATTGTTCATCATCATCTTCATCGTCACCCTCGTCCTCATCATCATCATCACCCTCATCCTCATCATCATCAACCTCAATGCTCATCAGCATCGTTCATCACCCTCATCCTCACCATCATCATCATCTTCATTGACACCCTCATCCTCCTCCTCATCATCATATTCATCATCCTCCTCATATTCACCATCATCCTTATCCTCATCATCACCCTCATCCTCATCATCATCAACCTCGATCCTCATCATCACCATTCATCACCCTCATCCTCACCATCATCATCATCTTCATTGACACCCTCATCCTCATCATCATCATCATCATCATCATAATCATCACCCTCATCCTCCTCCTCCTCATCATCACCCTCAACCTCATCATCATCATCATGGTCATCATCATCATCATCATCATCATGGTCATCATCATCATCATCATCATCATAATCTTCACCCTCATCCTCCTCCTCATCATCATCACCCTCATCCTCATCATCATCAACCTCAATCCTCATCATCATCATTCATCACCCTCATCCTCACCATCATCATCATCTTCATCGACACCACCATCCTCATCATCATCATCATCATCATCATAATCTTCACCCTCATCCTCCTCCTCATCATCATTACCCTCATCATCATCATCGTCATCATCATCATGGTCATCATCATCATCATTGCCCTCATCGTCATCATCATCTTCATGGTCATCGTCATCATCATCATCATCATCATCATCACCCTCATCCTCATCATCATCATCATAGTCATCATCCTCCTCATCATCACCATCATTGTTCACCATCATCTTCATCGTCACCATCATCCTCATCATCGTCACCATCCTTGTCATCATCATCATCATCATCACCATCCTCGTCATCATCATCATCATCATCCTCATCATCACCCTCATCTTCATCATCCTCTTCACCCTCATCATCCTCATCCTCATCGTCTTCATCGACAACCTCATCCTCAACATCATCAATATCATCATCATCATCACCATAATCCTCATCATCATCATCATCATCATCACCCTCATCCTCATCATCATCATCATCATATTCATCATCCTCCTCATCATCACCATCATTGTTCACCATCATCTTCATCATCACCATCATAAATAATACTTTTTCTAATAATTATTTATATTTATTATTATATATTTAAATAAGTAAATAAACATTATTATTGTCATTAATATTTTCTAGATATGTCCATGGGCTCACCCGTTACTAGCAACAACCACATTAAATTAATAATGTGTCTAAATACGCCGATAGGCGTAAATTTAAGCACATACTATAGGGAAAAAACATTAATATAAAAAGTATGTGCCTAAATTTACGCCTATCGGCGTATTCAGACACATTATTAATTTAATGTGGTTGTTGCTAGTTTTAACTATAGTGGATATGCTCAGAACATAGAAACTATTTATAGACTTAATTTCAGTATTGTATATAGCATGATTCGACAGATAGAACTAGAAATGTTAAACTCATGTTTAATATGTGGTCCAGGTTTTCTTAACATAGCCACAAAAGTGATATTATGACTGTATTTAAATCCTTTTTTTAACTACAATAAAGGTATCAACTAGTTTATATAAAAAAATGCTAATAATTTATAGATGAATTTCATAAATTGATTTGGCTTGAAAAACTTTTGATATTAAATATCAATGAAGTTTTAGTTCAATCAATTCCATGTACAATTTTTGGTTAGCTAACCAACTCTATCTACTCTTAAATCATCTTGTACATTTGTAAGAGAAAATATTTAATGTAATTGTAGTATTTAAGTCAATTCCGCACACCTAAATCATCTTGTACATTTGTAAGAAAAAATATTTAATGTAATTGTAGTATTTAAGTCAATTCCTCACATTTCTTCTGAGATGATTTATATTTTTTATTTGAAATAGTGTTAGCAATTTTTTATTTTCCTATATTTTTAATTGGAAATATTAATAGTGATGTATATAAACAAAAGTAAAAATAAATACTTTAAATTTAAATTTAAATGTGATATACTATCATCTTAAATCCAAATAATCTCTAAAATTACAAAAAATAAATTTCTAATAAAAAATGCATTCCAACCAAAAATTGTTGTGAACAATTATTTACATTGTTTATAATCATCTTTAATAATAAATATCTATTAAGTGAGAGTGACTTGCCAAAGAATCAAATGTATGTTTAAAGTTTATGGTTTATAGACCAAATGTATGTTTATAGTTCATAGTTTTTGGATTTATAGATACATTGTTTATAATCATCTTTAATAATAAATATCTATTAAGTGAGAGTGGCTTGCCAAAGAATCAAATGTATGTTTAAAGTTTATGGTTTATAGACCACATGTATGTTTATAGTTCATAGTTTTTGGATTTATAGATGTAACATCCCCTGTGCTAATGAATTAATGATCATTCTAATTATTATTATGAATATATTAACTATGGCATCAAATGCTAAAAAGTTGTTGAAAGTTACAGTGTAGTAATCGCTAAAAACAGTTGAGAAATCGTTAGGGTTTGTTATGGGAAGGAGACTCGACTTCATGGAAAAAGAGAGAGAACAGAGCGAGGAGAGGGGGGCTCCTCCATGGCAGAACTTCTTGGATGTGAACCCACCCTTTTCTACAGAGTCGATCTTGATTGATTGATTGAGAGTGGTGAGTAGGAGGATTGAAGTCCCAACAACATTAACAGAGGATTGATGCAATGAATGCTTAGTGAAAAATGGTAAATATCTCATCTCTTCTTTATGTCCTGCCTTAGCAGAATATATATGAATCGTTGAAAGAGATTAATCTTACCGTACATGTTAAATTTATTTAATTTCAAAGTTTTATATAGTTATAAATATTATTAATTAAACTTGGTTTTATTAAAATCTATCTATCTGTAATGTTATTGGTTATTAAACCATGATGCTGAAACTGATTTTGGATTTGGTGCCCCATGAAGAGGTGGTGCTATGTCGTCATGGTTTCTACAGCTTTGTACGTTGACATTTATTTCTTCTTGATCGATCCTTGTGCACAACAGGCCATTCTATTCCCGAGTCTGTATATGAGGGAGTGGCACGACGATGAAGTAATTATTATTACAACCTCTCCTGTTTCTCGCACACAATCTTCATTTTCATCTTTTTTCAGCTAGCTTGGTTGTTTGGTTGCGTACTTTTCACCTATAGACCTAGAAGGACGAGGAGTACTAGTTGCCTGTTGTTACTTGTCACTTCGTTTATTGGCACGATGGCACGATGGAAGAAGTTGCCCAGTTGTCGTAGGTGGATTTGACAGGAGTCCATTTTGGCGTTGCATTGTGCAAAGAAATTGTAAGTGGATGCACGAAATAGAGAAGAATAATGGACAATCAGGTCCTTGTTTACTATAATTTTGAGGCAAATAATATATTTTAACTCAGTTAAAACTCATTTTCATGCCAATTCAGTTGGAAACCACCTTTGAACTCTAAATGTAAAGAATGTTAATGTATGTTATTCAAGTTAAACAAAATATAACACTTGTTTTTACCTTTTTTTGTTGGGAGTACACTTTTAACTAGTTATCAGCCTTAACGACTCTCTCGTCCTTGGTAATGAGCTTACCTTAACGACTCTCTCATCCTTGGTAATGAGCTTATTAAAAAAAAATATGAGCATTGAAGAATCTCGACAAAACCTGAGGTGGAGTTTGGCACGCCGGCACTTTGACGACAGTCTCTATACTCTAGTACCCATTTTATGAATAATTAATTCCCTCAACTTTTCTTTCATAGAATCAATAGATAGTTTTGTTATCTTTATTGGCTTTCAAACATGGGTTTCTTCTCTGAATGCATGCATTTACATTGGTAAGGTAATGGCATACCCAGATGCTCCTAGCCCTAGAGAACTGAACATGCGAGAATGGGTTCATTGGTTCACTGGTATATTTGAAGCGTTTCGATTTGGATTTCTAGGTGAAGACTAGGAAATTTACTTCGTTTTTGCATTTTGAATTAGGTTGATTGGAAAATTATTTTTATTTCAGTAAAAGTTAGCTTGAAACCGTTGGTTATGGGCATTTTGAAGCAGGAAGCTAAGAAATGAATGTTTTGAAGTGTTTCAGTTTGAATTTCTAGGCAAATAGCAAGGAATTTACTTCTTTTTTGCATTTTGAAGCAGGAAAATTGGAAAATGGCCTTAATTCCCTAAAGTTTTATCTGGTTCGAGGTTAAGTGAATATCTGATGAGGGTTTTTTTCTCTGGTTAGGGTTCAAAGATGAACGGATCTTCGCAACCTGGGTCATCGGAGTCTTTCAGGAAAATCATGTTTTCAAGGCAGTCTTCGGTGCCATCTTTGAACGAAACGAATGATGAAGCGGATGAGGGGTAGGGTGTCGGTCTTTCTGATTACGTGTCGAATCCTCTGTTACCTTTGAAGGAACAATTGGAGCTAGATAAGGTACGCCGCATGGTCTAATCCTTGGTTGTTGTTGAGTATGATAATGCCCTGTGATCTATCTAAATGACTCCCTGGAATTTGAATTCGTAAAGAATGGCCTGTATAATTTGTTCGTAGCGTTGCACAAAATCCCTCTTTTTACGATGCTGTATATAAATGTTAAATAGATGGTTCCTACAATCTGTTCCTTTAGCTATGTGATTCGTGGCTGCTTTGCACATACCATATAACAATGCTCTAAGGGTATCCCTTTCTGATTTTTGTACTGTTCCTTTAGCTATGCGATTCATGGCTTCTTTGCACATGTCGTAGACTAATGCTCCAAGTGTATCCATTTCTGTTTTTTTGTTATGCTTTTATTATAGTGCAATAAAATTTTACAAATGGTCTACTGCATTTCTCTATAATAACACAGTAGCATAAACTGTTTTGGATTCTTTAGAACTTCGAAAATGGCATTTTGTAGGCAAATCATGAATGGGAAGTGTCACCTTTCAGGAGTATTCCTGGAACATAAACATATCAGCTAATTCCTAGTAAATTTAATGAATGCCAGAATATTGCAACAACAATGCACGTAAAACAAAGGCAGTGATTGCATGTGAAACAAGGAATATCGGTATTGTAACCGATATGACCATATTTCAGATTGGATAGAGCTCAATTGCACAAGGAAATATCATCTTGTAATATATACAACCATTTTTCAGAATGGACCGAATTCAATACCCAAGAATTAATTTCATAGAGGATAGCTTCATTACATTAAATAAGACTCATCTTTTATATTTTCCCTAAGAAATATATCTTCTTTTATTTGATGCCAGTATGCACCTGCATTCCATATTGAAAAAATAATATTATAAATGTATTTCAAGCAACTTACCGCTTTCATTTATATCATGGCGTTGGTTTGGATAATTTTATCATATTTTTTTTAATCTGCCAGTATATAAGATGCCAACCTTGTTCATCATGTCAATATTTAAGAGCATGAATTTCCTATCCAGCTATCCTGGTGTGAATCAAAGGTTGTAATCAAGGACCTTTTTGTTTTTATATTCTACCTGCTCAGTTCATATTCCTCTGTTAGTAGGGGCTACATCTTGTTGCCCACATTTTTTTGAGGTTCATGTTTTTTTTTGTAAGCTAGAACCGAAACAAAAAATACTTAAGTGTTAAGGGGCTGGTCTGCCACTAGGGAAACCAGTCCAGCCAAAAAACCAAAGTTTAGGTTTGTGTTTTCTTTAAACTGGCATATTTAATAGTTATTTGAATTTCCTGTATTCTATTTGTCATTTGATAGAGATTGTGAACTGGATTTATGAAATTGTTCTTTATTTTGGATTCCAAATAGTTCTTCCTTCCCATTGGATGAAAGAATAGTTTCCTGCTTTTGTGGGTTTAGCATGTGGATGTAGAATCTTGTTTGAAGGAACTGTGACAATTTCAATCCCACCAGTTAATTATATTTATTCTAGACATTTTCCTTTGCATCCTTGATGGCTTGATGATTCTTAACTGAAAAGTGCTTCACGAACTTTCTTCATTTTGGCACTTGGCATGTGAACAAAAAATTAGACAAGATATATGATGAGTACAATTCTGCAGAACCATTACTAGTTGCAGGTTCAAGGGAGGCATTCAACATGCAGTTCTTAGCTTCCTGTATACCTCTTCAACACCATCTCCTGAATTCAACAATATTTGGAGGCCAACCAGAACCCTAAATGGTGAGTATACTCACCCCAATCTTTAGCCTTTATGTTCTGCACTTAATTATTTATTATCAAAAACAGTATTCAAATGAACATAAGCCATAAATTTAAAAATCAAGCATAATAAAGCTTTGTCAACTCTGTATACATGGGCATGAGATATTATGTCTTGCTCTAAAAACTAGAAACAAAAAATATGTTTGTGGTCATGGCTAAATGAAGATACCAATTACTTACCAATTTTTCAATTTGTTTTAGATATGGAAAAAATAGAGTGAAACATATGTACAATGATGTTAAATATCAATTTCATTCTATGTTTACCAAGTCATCATATTTATCAAAAATTTTAGTTGCAAAAATCGAGTAGAGTTGCCATTTCAAAATTATAAGTTAGTTATTTACAAATATGGAATCAAATTTGACAATTATTTGATTTCATTTTTAAAAGATTTTAAGTTAAACCAAAGAAAAAACTAAACTTTGTTTTATGTGTTGTTGACACTTTTTAGTATATGTATTTAGAAAATAAGATTTTAAAAAATCAATATTTTTTATTTTTTATTTCATTTTCATATATGTATATATTTACAGCACTTCAAAGATGAAGATGAATGAAGTGTTGATGTTGTTTAATTTTTTTTTATTGTTTAAAAAAAAATAGATTGTAATTATGATACTTGATTTGTTACGTGATTGAAGTTAAATGTTAATTGAAGGGGATACTTTTTAATTTGAAATTGTTTATTTGTATGATTTAAAATTACAAGGAAACAAACAATATAGCTTTTGTCGAAAGTTTGGGATGACAATAGAGTTTCTAGTGAAGTTTCACTACAAGAAACAAGTGCAATGTTTTGCAGTAGAAACAAAACCTTGAATTGTATATGTCTTTCAACTTTTAATTGATGTTTCTAGATCAGAGAAGATAAATATATGGTTGCCATAATGCTCCTCATTCTTTAATGGGAAATGAGAAAGAATCTATTAAATGTTTTCTTTTTCAATTTTAGCCCTCAAAATAATTCAATTTTCTCTATAGCTAAAACTCAATCACCAACTAACCATAGTGCAATTTATTCATAATTCAAATGTTTATTATTGCAAATTTCAAAATATTGATTTGCAATAAGGCAGGACATTGACCTCGTGGCTCTTGTTTTATTTAAATCTTGGTTGTTAAGTTATACAGCTATAGTATGGTTCTTGATTAATTATTTTTCATAGTTATTAGAAAATAAAAAAACTGGTTTGGTATTTTGATGAGAAGGGAAAATACTTTTAGTAAATAAATATTACCAGTTGTCAAACGGGTTCAACCTTTATTTGAGAGTTAGTATATGCATATATATGTTAGAATTTTGGGGCATCATCCAAGATTAAACGATTAAACAAGAATGAGACAAGTGTAATGTAGACATTGATTCTATGGCCATGGTCCAAAATTGATAATTAATAATTTCAAAAAAATAAAAATAAAAATAGATTAATTAACATGTGATAAGTACAGTTAGTGATAGTTGTAAAAATTAAAATTAATCTTCAACTATTTGATTATTAGATACAATTACTAGCTTAACTCCATCTATTATTAGATATAACTATCAACTTAACTCCAACTCTAAAACTATTAGCTTAACTTCAACTCTAAAACTATTAGCTTAACTTCAAATCTAATCACAGTTATATTAGATAGCTATTAGCTTAACTATTGGATACAACTATTAGCTTAACTCCAATGTTTCTACAACTATTAGCTTAACTTCAACTCTAATCACTTAAGGCTTAGTGACCCAAATGCATTTAAGAGTCTAGCTCATGTGCACTCATGTAAGAGTCAAACGTGAAACTCCTAATAATTGTTCGAACTCTTAATAAACTCCTCCAAACTCTTAATAAACTCCTGCATCTGGTAGTTGGGCATCTAGCTAATATATAGTTAGTATTACATGTTGAAGTTGAGCAAGGATATGACTAGCAAAAACCATATTATTAAGATTAATATGTTTGAAATATGCCAAAAGGTATATATTTGACACATTGATAATGTTTTATTTCCTAAATAATGTGTCAATTAATTGTATCTAATAGTTAACCTAATATAACAGCCACTTAATTTAGGGTTGTTAAGTTCATAGTTAAAGTTAAGCACATAGTCTATGATAATTGGAATTAAGCTAATAATTTTATCTAATAAGTTATTTTAAAAGTTAAATAAAACTACTCCTAGTCTCTTAACCTCCTAATGGAGTTAGACTAACCTGAATTTATTATATTGTTTTATGATGTGATAACCCGATTCGAACCTTGCTTTCGATCTCAAAAGAATGCACCAAGAATGAAAAGAATGCACTTCTATCATCAAGCTTCTTTCTTAGTTATACATGAACATGAGCAAAAGAAATGCAACCAAATATTCTAAAATGAGAAACATTTACCTTTAATCCACTCCATTTTTCTTCGGATACTTTACCTTGAACACTGGAAGTTGGTGATCTATTCAATATGTAAACTGAACATACAACTACTTTAGCCTAGTAATGTTTAGACAATTCTCTTATTGTAAGTAAACACATGGACATTGTCATGTACCCATCCCCCACTATCATGCGGAATTAAAATTTTCATTAAGAACCTTCACTGTTCAACGAACACAAGGCATGGCCGTGAACCACATCTCGACATTTCCAACACTGTCATGCTCCCTCCCGTCTTCCATGGATCAATCCAATGATTTGCAAGGAAGGATATCAAAGGAGATTGAACAGTGGAGAGAAAACGCGACGAAAATCAACGATCACAGGTGATCTCGTAGATAGAACTACATCGACGGATCATAAATCACCCGCAAAAATCAATAGTATGGAAAGCCCGAGTTGTGAGGTCGAAAGTTACGAAAATATTGAAATAACACTTTCCACAACACGCACCATGCATCCCGCATCGAAAATAGATCAACGATAGAGGATCATCCCGCGAAGATCGATGGTGTGGAAAACTTAACTTGCGGAATTGGAAATATGGAAATTGTATCACCGCGATCTCGCATCCCGCATCCCGCAAGTTGCGGAAGGAAAAATCTGCAGAAACCAAAATATGCAAAATGATGTTCCACATCCCGCATCCCGTAAGTTGCGGAAGGAAAATCTGTGAAATGACATTCCGTATCCCGCATCCCGTAAACTGCACAAATGAGGATTTCTAGTAGAAAACTCAAGTTTTCAACTGAATTCTAGGATCGATCTGATCATCCAGGACATTACCAAACTGGCCAATCTACCTTGCAACTTAGTAAAATGCATTGAAGGAAAAACACACATAGATGCCTATAATTGCAGTTATTCAAGGAATAATGCATAACTCAACATAGCAACATGTTTATCACATTCCATCAAGCAAATACAATGCAAGAATTACAGTTACAGAGAATTATGTAGACAAAAACACTTATCTTGAAGAAAGCTTGTCTCACAACCAGCTATGTCGTTGCAACATTCCACCTAACTATAGGCCAATGTGCTCTTTAATCTCTCAGCAACACTGCCACCCCCGAGCTGGGCATGATTTCCTACAGGGATAAGGGAACACTAGCAAACTCATACATAGCCAAGGATGCAATCAAAATCAGCCAAGCCAACATAGTTGGGTTTCACGGGATGTAAGGGAAAACATCCCATAGATGGGTTTCACAGGCCATTTAGCCAATCCACCTCACAGTTGGGTTTCACAGACTATTCATAGTCAAGCCAACTTTCACCTTAAGGGCCAGTCAAGCCAATAGATGGGTTTAACAAACTGTACACAGTCAAGACATCTCACTGCTGGGTTTATCAGGATACCTAGCCAAGCCAGCATTCACAGTTGGGTTTAACAGACTGTCCAGCCAAAGGTTACTCACAAGGTCAGGTGCAACAGACACAGCCAGGCCAACAGATGGGTTTAACATGCTACCATCCAAGCCATCTTTACCATTGGGTTTATTAGGCTTCTAAGGAAATGGGAAGGAAGAACTGCTAAGCTAGTGAGCTCATCTATAGAGATAAGGACACCTTCATAAGATCTACCTGGCTTGGATCCCCCTCTGCCTACACACCCAACACAAGGAAGTGTCCCCTTCTCTGCTCCACAGTCCCTCATGCTACACCTTCCCTTCTAGTTCTCTTCAATATGTGCATGGCAGGTTCACCAGCCACTCTTATCTTACTGTGAGGTTCCACACTAGGTTTATCAAGCGCATTCTACGTCTCTCCCATTCTTAAGTCCTACACACAGTCAAACCTGAACCAAGGTTCACAACACAACAACCACAGGGAGACTCTACATCACTGACTTACTCTCAACACGGGTAACAGGATCTCATACGCTCTGTAGTTTAGGATAACACTGCAACACATCAAATACCACAATGTCAAGGAAAAACACCCTCAACAATTGACCACGGAGTGAAGTTGATGAATGAATGATCACAAAATGAATTCCCCGAGCCTGAACGCCCCGCAGCTCTCAAAACGTGAGAGTAGAAAAACCAGGCGGTGTTTTCTTGTCCCTGTAAGAAAAACACGACACTCTAGAACTTGGTGCTCTGCCCCATTCGAAATTTCCGATACTCTTCCCTTTCCAAGCAATAACTACCTCAACCACTTTTTGGCAGAATAAATGGTTAGGAAGAAAAGACAAGAAAGAGGGTAGTTGACAGTTCTAATGGGTTCTCCGCATGACACATGGATTTTCCCCCAAACAGGTTCAAGGTTGGCATTCCCACCTTCTTATCCTTAGGAAAATCATGCCCCCATCTCATTATTCGTTGCATTGACATAGCTGGATATGGTTTTTTCATTAATTTGCATATTTACATGATGTTTACAAACGTGCTTGACTTAGCACAGAAACCATAGGCATAGACCATGATTGGCTATATTCAAACATCAATCAGTGACAGGGCCTTGGCCTTGACCTCCTTGTCATGATTTCATACAATATTTACATCACATACATTAATGCAATGAGGTCAAAACCAGGGTGTTACATTCCCCCCCCCTTCAATAGCACTGTCCTCAATGCTTTACAAAATTGAACAAAATGCTACACTAGCATCGCCTCAATGCTTCGCAAAATTGAACAAAAATAAATGCGTCAATCGCATGGCATCCTCCAGCTCCCACGTAGCCTCTTCAGGACCGTAGTGCCCCATTGCACCTTTACCTGCCCTATGGCTTGATTTCGGAGCATGGTGACCTTCCTGTCGAGGATGTACGTTGGCTTGATTCGGAACTCTCCCTCAGGTTCCACCTGAATCACATCCCAATTTATCACATGGTTAGGATCATGTACACATTTCTTAAGCAAAGAAACATGGAAAACATTATGAGCTCTAGTGCTAGCAGGCAATGCAAGTCTATATGAAACTAGCCCTATTCTTTCAAGCACTTCAAGCGGCCCACAATATCTAGGTGCCAACTTGGCACAACTTCCAAGCTTCAAGGAACTCTTCCTTGCCCTCACTCTGAGGTAAACATGGTCCCCAATACTGAACTCTCAGTTCACTATATGCTTATCAGCATAGCTTTTTTGTTTGTCCTAGGCTTCTTTCAGATTCTTCTTGATATTTACAACCTCTTGCTCCATTTCCTTGAGCAATTCTGGACCAAGCACAATCTTTTTCACTGGATTATCCCAAGTCACTAGTGTCCTGCACCTTCTTCCATACAAAGCTTCATATGGATGCATCCCCAAGGATGATTGCTATCCATTATTATAAGCAAACTCTACCAAGTGTAAATAATCTTCCCACTTGGTTGGTTTGTCCATCACATACATGCGAAGCATGTCTTCAAGCACTTGGTTAACTCTCTCTGTCTGACCATCAGTCTAAGGATGATACACAGTGTTGAAGTTTAGCTTTGTACCCAAGTCTGCAAACAAACCCTTCCAAAAATTGGAAGTGAACTTGGCATCTTTGTCAAAGACTATTGCCTTAGGAAATCCATGCAATTTGAAAATATCCTTCATGAAGATCTTTGCAATGTCATCAGTCTTATGCGTAGCATTAACTGGTATAAAATGTGCTTCCTTGGTCAATTTTTCCACCACAACCATGATGGAATCATGTTGTCTCCAAGTCATTGGCAACCTTGTAATAAAATACATGGAAATAACTTCCCATTTCCATTATGGAACCGGCAAAGGCTGCAACAAACCTGCAGGGTGTTGATGCTCAACCTTTACCTGCTGACATTTCATGCACCTTGAACTGTATTCAGCTATGTCCTTTTTTATCCCTAGCTAGAAATACTACTTTTTGGTTGTAGCAATTGTCTTCTGATATCCTGGGTGACCAGAATACGGAGCTTGATGTATCTCATCCATAACAACTCTCCTCATATCTACTCCATTTGGAATATAAATCCTACCTTTATAAGTAAGAAGTCCATCTTCTTCTAATTTATATCCCTCATACCTCTTTTCAAGACTTTGCTTCTGAAATTTGTCCTTGACTTGCAAATACAATTCATCTCTAGTAGTATGATTAACAATTTGTTGCCTCAAATCTGATTGGAAAATACTAAGATATGCCACGTACATTTCCTGCACCTTCCTGCTGAGTGCATCAGCTACCTTATTCTCCTTTCCTTTTATGTGCTTGATTTCAAAATCAAACTCACATAAAAACTCCAACCATCTAGCTTTCCTAGCATTTAGAGTGGGCTGATCAAATAAATACTTCAGACCACAATGGTTAGTCCTCAGCTCAAATATTTTACCCATTAAGTAATTCCTCCACATCTTGAGAGCATGTACCATTGGCTGCAAGTTCTAGTTCATGAGTGGAGTAGTTCTTCTCATGCTCCTTCAACTTTATCGACTCATAACATATAACGTGGTTATCTTGCCTAAGGAATCCTCCAAGCCCTTGTCTGCATGCATCGGTACATACCACAAAATATTTTTCTGGGTCTGCAACCTTCAATACTGGTGCACTGGTGAGAAGATTCTTCAATTGCTGAAAGCTTTCTTCACAACTCAAGGTTCATTCAAAATTTATCCCCTTCTTTTGCAAAGAAGTGATGGCATGTGCAACTTTGGAGAATCCCTCAATGAATCTCCTGTAATATCCTACAAGTCCCATAAAATATCTCACATCTGTCACACTTCTTGGAGTAGGCCAATTCATAATGGCTTCAATCTTTTCAGGGTCCACAGATATACCCTCTTCAGAGATAATGTGACCCCAATACCAAATTCTATCTCTATAGAAGTCACACTTGCTCATCTTTGCATACAATCGATGCTCCCTAAGAAACTGCAATGTCAATCTCAAATGCTCTTCATGCTCTTCCTCATTCTTGGAATAAACAAGAATGTCATCAAGGAAAACAAGAACAAACTTGTCCAAATACCTGCTGAAGACACTATTCATAAGGCACATAAATGTAGCTGGTGCATTTGTGAGACCAAATGGTACCACTACAAACTCATAATGCCCATACCTTGTTCTGAAGGTTGTCTTATGAATGTCTTCATCCTTGATTCTTACCTGATGGTAACCAAACCTCAAGTCAATCTTGGAAAATACATTTGCTCCTCTCATTTGATGAAAGAGATCATCAATCCTAGGCAAAGGGTATTTATTCTTCACTATGACTTTGTTTAGCTGTTTGTAATCAATACACAACCTGAGTGTACCATATTTCTTCTTTATAAACAGAATTGTTGCTCCCCATGGAGACACACTAGGTCTAAAATACTTCTTCTCCAACAATTCTTGCAGCTACATATTCAGCTCTAACATTTCTGACGTGCTCATTCTGTAGGGTGTCTTGGACACTGGTGCTGCTCCCGACACAAGTTCAATTGTAAAATCAATGTCCCTCTTTGGAGGAAGCCCTGGAATCTCATCCGCAAACACATCACTGAATTCCTACAACACATGAAAATCCTCCAACCTAGGAGTTTCACTCTTTGTTGCCTCCAAAATATAAGCTGCATACAACTGGCAACCTTTCCTACATAAATTCTTCAACTGCATTGCTGAAACCTGCCTCATGGAAATCACCTTTGGAATTCCTTTCACAATCCTTGAGTTTCCTTCTTCATCCAAGCACTCAAAATCCTTATTATAACAGTCAAGCTTCACTTTGCGAGCTTCTAACCAATCCATTCCAATGAGAACATCATAGGAACCAAGCGGTAGAACATTCAGTTCTACACAAGTGACCAATCCATCCATGCCCAATGGACATTTCTCAATCACTTCACTAACCATTCTCTTAGTTCCAGTGGCTAACTGAACTAACCAAGATTTGTTATGCTCTACTTTCTTAAAGGCACAAATCTCCACTACTCTAGGAGTAATGTAACTGTGAGTAGAACCAGGTTCAAACAAGATAGAAACAGATTGATCAACCATCTTTCCTAAAACTTCAACCACAGTGGACTGGTGATCTGCCTGGAGGTCCTCCAGTGCTGCATAAATCCTAGGGACTACCCTTGCTACTTGACCCAATGTTTCTACTTCTTGAATATTGCAAGCTGGCCTTCCACTCTCATTCTCGAGTGGGAAATTCCTGCGCATGTGGGGTCCTCCACATCTCCAACATTGAAAAGGTTCTCTGTTCTACTGTGGATCTCTTGGTTTCTTTCCCATCACTCTGGATGGCTGCTTCTTAGCTTGTGATGGCTGCTTCTGTTGATTCCTGAAGCTAGAAGGTTTGAACCCTTTCTTCATTTGGTTAAACTTCTCATTCTTCTTATCCTTCCATGTCTTATGGTAATCAAGTTTCCCTTTGCTTTGCTCATAGCAATACTTATCCTTCCTTATTGGTTCTTCAAGAGTCCTGGGCTCATAGAACTCAATTCTATCTTTGTAATACTGAGGAAATCCACTCAGGAAATGTTGAATTTTCACTTTTTCATCTTTGATGCACCTGACATATATCAACAGTTCTAGGAACCTATTCGCATACTCTTCCATGGTCTGATGTCCCAATCTCAGCTCATGGAATTCTTTGATATTGTCATCATAGTATCTGTCAGAGAGGTATTTCCACTTGAAATACTTCTGGAACTGTTTCCACTTAAGTCTTGTTTCATTGATCTTCCTTACTTGCTTGAAGTGCTCCCACCAAATGGATTCCCTTCCATTCAGATTGAATATGGAAACCCTTGCCTTCATGTTTCCCGAATAATCCTAAACTTGGAAGTACTTATTTATCCCAATAATCCAAGATTTAGCCTCTTGTCCAGTCTTTACCTCGCCATTGAGCGTAGGAGGTTTAGCCTTCTTAAATTCATCCCAAGTGTGATCCTTGTGGGGCCTCTTTCTATTTCCCTTGTGGTAAGAAGAGCTTGAATCCCCATTGGAATCCTCTGAGTCAGATGACTTACTAGAAGTCCTTCTTCTTCTTCTGGTACTGCTCTTACTGCCTTCTGGTTTCATTGTACCCTGCCCAGAGTCTATCTGTACATAGCGACATTCAACTGATGATGATCTTCCTAGGATTTAATCAAGCTTCTTATAGTGGCTGCAATATCTGGCGGTGTCTCTTGGAATCACCTTCCGTTGGACTCTGTGTCATCATTTCCAACTCGGACATTTTCCCCCATGGCATCTCGCGCACGCTCGTAGGAATCCCGAGCATCATATCCATCATGGGTTCTCATGGCTGAACCACAACTTACTTTTCCAAAATGTACTATGACTCTGCAAAATGTGTTACCAACACCATTTGTCAAATACACAGTAATTCAAAATCCAAACCATGTACTTAATGTCACTTGGCCCATCTAGGCCCAATGCTGCAACCTGTAGCTCTGATACCACGTTGTAGTGTACTACAAGTTGGTATCAAAGGGTACTCTTGACTACTCTCTGGCCCATCCAATCCAGGCCCAATGCTGCAACCCACAGCTCTAATACCACATTGTCACGTACCCATGCCCCATTATCATGCGGAATTAAAAATTTCATCGAGAACCTTCACTGTTCATCGAACACAGGGCATGGTCGTGAACCACATCTTGACATTTCCAACACTTTCACACTCCCTCCCGTATTCCATGGATCAATCCAATGATCTATAAGGAAGGATATCAAAGGAGATTGAATAGCGAAGAGAAAACGCAATGGAAATCAACGATCACAGGTGATCCCACAGATAGAACTAAATTGACGGATCAGAAATCACCTGCAAAAATCAACGGTGCGGAAAGCTCAAGTTGCGGGGTTGAAAGTTACAAAACTATTGTAATAACACTTTTCACAACCTGCACCCCGCATTCCGTATCAAAAACAGATCAATGGTGGAAGATCGACGGTGCAAAAAACTTAACTTGCGGAATTGAAAATATGGAAATTGCATCACCGCAATCACGCATCCTGTAAGTTGTGGAAGAAAAATATGCAGAAACCAAAATATGCAAAACGATGTTCTACATCCCACATCCTGCATCCTGCAAGTTACGAAAGGAAAATCTGCGGAAACCAAAATCTGCGAAATGACGTTTCACATCCCACAAAATCCTTACTCTCACAAATTGCGCAAATGAGGATTTCTAGTAGAAAACTCAACTTTTTAGCTGAATTCTTGGATCGATATGATCATCCATGCCATTACCAAACTAGCCAATCTACCCTACAACTTAGTAAAATGCATTGAAGGAAAAATATACATGGATGCCTATAATTTTAGTTATTCAAGGAACAATGCATAACTCAACATAGCAACATGTTTATCACATTTCATCAAGCAAATACAATGCAAGAATTACAGTTACAGAGAATTATGTAGAAAAAACACTTATCTTGAAGAAATCTTGTCTCGCAACCAGCTATGTCGCTACAACGTTCCACCCAACCATAGGTCAGTGTGCTCTTTAATCTCTCAGCAACACTGCCACCCCGAGTTGGGCATGATTTCCTACAGGGATAAGGGAACACTAGCAGACTCATACATAGCCAAGGATGAAATCAAACTCATCCAAGACAACACAGTTGGGTTTCACAGGTTGTAAGGGAAAACATTTCACAAATGGGTTTCACAGGCCATTCAGCCAAGCCACCTCACAGTTGGGTTTCATAGACTGTTCACAGTCAAGCCAAATTTCACCTTAAGGGCCAGTCAAGCCAACAAATGGGTTTAACAAACTGTACATAGTCAAGCCATCTCACTGCTAGGTTTATCAAGATACCTAGACAAGCCAGCATTCATAGTTGGGTTTAACAGACTGGCCATCCAAAGGTTATTCACAAGGTCAGGTGCAGCAGACACAGCCAAGCCAACAGATGGGTTTAACAGGCTGCCAGCAAAGCCATCTTTCCTGTTGGGTTTATCAAGCTTCTAAGGAAATGAGCAGGAAGAACTGATAAGTTAGTGAGCTCATCTACAGAGCTAAGGACACCTTCACAAGACCTATCTGGCCTGGATCCCCCTCTTCCTACACACCCAACACAAGGAAGTTTCCCCTTCTCTGCTCCACAGTCCCTCAAGCTACACCTTCCCTTCCAGTGCTCTTCAGGATGTGCATGGCAGGTTCACCATCCACTTTGATCTTACTGTGAGGTTCCACTCCAGGTTTATCAAGCGCATTCTACGTCTCTCCCATTCCTAAGTCCTGCACACAGTCAGACCTAAACCAAGGTTCACAACACAACAACCATAGGGAGACTCTACATCATCGGCTTACTCTGAACATGGGTAATAGGGTCTCATATGCTCTGTAGTTTAGGATAACGCTACAACACAACAAATACCGCAATGTCAAGGAAAAACACCCTCGATGACCAACCGGGGAGTGAATTTGATGAATGAATGATCGTAGAATGAATTCCCCCAGCCCGAATGCCCTGCAGCTCTCAAAACGTGAGAGTAGGAAATCCAGGCGTGAACACAGGGGTCAAACTGACATACGGTTCTGGTGTTTTCTTGTCCCTATAAGAAAAACATGACACTCCAGAACTGGGTGCTCTGCCCCATTCAAAATTGCACATACTCTTCCCTTTCCAAGCAATAACTACCTCAACCACTTTTTGGTAGAATAAATGGTTAGGAATAAAAGACAAGAAAGAGGGTAGTTGACAGTTCTGATGGGCTCTCCCCATGATACATGGATTTTCCCCCAAACAGGTTCAAGGTTAACATTCCCACCCCCCTATCCTTAGGAAAATTGTGCCCCCATCTCATTATGTGTTGCATTGACATAGATTGCTGTGGGTTTTTCATTAATTTGCATATTTACATGATGTTTACAAACGTGCTTGACTTAGAACATAAAGCACAGGCATCAACCATGATCACCTATATCCGAACATCAATCAGTGACAAGGCCTTGGGATTGAGCTCCTTGTCATGATTTCATATAATATTTACATCACATACATTAATGCAATGGGGTCAAAACCTGGGTGTTACATCCATGTTCATGAATATGTGATTCTTTCTTTCTTCCAGTACATTTTGCTGTGGAGTATGTCGGGTAGTCATCTCATTTTTTATACCATGATGTTTACAAAAATCAACAAACTCTCTGGAATCATGTTCTCCTCCTCCATCTGATCTCAAGACTTTGAAAAATTTGCTACTTTGTTTCTCTGCTTCAGCCTTGAACTCCTTGAAATGGGTGAAACTAGCTGATATGTGTTTGAGAAAGTAAACCCAAACTTTCAAGCTAAAAATTATCATTAAATGTCAAAAAATAAAAACTTCCACCGATTGCCTAATTTTGCATAGGTCCACATAAGTCTGTGTGAACTAACTCTAAGCAATATTTGGCTATATAGGAGGCTGATGGAAAACTATCTCACTGATGTTTTCCTACTATGAAACTTTCACGAGAAGGAGTCTCATTAATCGAAGAGGGAAATCCTTTGACCATACTATTTTTTTGCAACAAACTCATACTTTTGACTGGTAAATGACCATAGTGATAATACCATAACTAAGTTTCATTTGCATTAGAAATTTTGCATGCATACATCTTTCCACTTCGCATTTATAATGGAAACAATACGTTCTTTGTCATATAAACTTTTGCAACAAGTTTTTTAGTTTGATTAAAATTCATGCAAAAAATATTGTTGTGGAAAGTAACATCATAACCACGTGCCATTAGTTGTCTTATACTTAACATATTGTGCTTGATATTTGGTACATAGTAAACATCATAAATATTTTTCACTACACCTTGTTTTGTTAAAATTGGCACAACACCTTTTCCTGAAGCTTAAACTAAATGATCATCACCCAAACTAATTGTAGTAGTAGCAGATGTATCAAGATTAGAAATCAAATCATTGTGACCAATCATATGATCTCTACATCCACTATCTAGCAACCAAACATTTTTGTTAAGAATTTACTCAGAGACATCACAAGAAAGAAACAATGTATCATATGTTTCACTTTATGTAACATTAGCTCTATTTTTATACTGTAACTTACGACATTCAAATATATGATGACCATACTTCGTACAATACCGGCGTTGAATTCCTGATTTTTCTATCCATCTTTGGATATGATCTTATGAAGATGATCTTGACTTCTTTGACTTGTCCTTTGTCTGTTCTGATTTATTTATTGTCTGAGAACTTCCTCGACCACATCCTCTTCTTCCATGAAATCCTATGCCTATTCCTCTGTCCATGGCAATATTAGATTGAAATGCATGTTCTAAAGTACCAACATCCGCGATCATCCTTGCTTCATGAGATAACAATGAATCAGACAATTCTTTTATAGAAAATTTAGTTAAATCTTTAGACTCAAGAATAGCAGTGACTACCATTTCAAATTTCTTGGGTAAAACTCTTAGAACTTTTTCAAGGACTCTTTGATCTGTCAGTTCCTTTTCACAATTAATTCTAAGCTGGTTCACAATACCCATAACTTTAGTCATGAACTAATCAACACTTTCTGATCCATTCATCTTGAGAGTTTCAAATTGATTTCTAAGGGTTTGAAGTTTAACATTTTTCACTTTATCATTACCCTTATAAGCCATTTTAATAATATCCAAAGCATCTTTAGCAATCTTGGCACCAATGGTTTTAGGAAATATAGAATCATCTAATGAAACTAAAAGGCATGATTTGGTGTTTCCTTCCTTTTGCTTAAGTTCTTCTAATTTTTTTCTTTGAGCAAAAAACATAATTACAACAACATTTGAATCAGGTTCTGTGAACCCTGTTTCAACACAATCCCAACATCCCTGACCTTGCAAAATGGATTTAACTTTCTCACTCCAAAAATCATAGTTGGGACCAATTAGAGTTGGTGCCTGAAATGACCAAGAACTAGAAGACATTGGTTTTATTCACAAAGTTCAGCCACAATAAAATATTTGATAATAACCACTGACTTTCACCACATTAGCTTTATATTCATGTAAATGTTGTAAAAGCTAACTTCAGAATTCTAAACTGGATATGAATTTTGTACTCAATAATGATAAAAGTAAATTATCATTCAAAAAATTACTAAACGACTTTCAAGGATAAAGCCAATAATTATTGCAGCAGTCCTTGAAACTTTATCATGAGGTCCACTTGAAATTTGTTGGCGACTCTCACACATAGTGAGCAGAAAAAAAAATGACTTCTCATCTTTGATAGGGAGCAACGATCACCAGAAGTGTTCCGACTATATTTTTCACGGACATCAAGTGGGCGCATACAACAACAATATCTTCTAGCAACCTAAGGCTCTGATACCAAATAATAGAAGAGGAAGAATACGAAAAATATTGGGCAGAGAACACATCCATGGATCTATTATTAAATGTATTAAACCGTTTATGGTTGGTAACTAAAACAACTAAACAAAGCAGTTTCAAACTATCTACAAACTAAACATCTAATACATGGCGACTAACTATTTCTAACAATAGTAAAGTCAATGTTGGCTTGAAATTTAAAGCTACATACCTGGTGTGACTTAGTATAGCCTAACAAGTCTAAACATATATTACAACTCTACTTTATCTATTTTTGTACATTAGTACACTTTTGTAATTTATCTTTTATGTGTTTGGATGACTTAGTCCAAATCCAATAGTCATCCATTGTATTGGATTTTATTGGATATCTTATCAAACTTGATCACTCCCTAATGTTTTTTACTCCTATATATAGATAATACAAATGACTATACAAAACATGTACAATTATGTCAATTCTTCTATTGTGCTTGCATACATGTCTCCCACCGTGATCACTTGTATGTGAGTTCCTTTTGGATTGTTATTGTTGTGTGTAAATCAATTTGAATTAAATCCTTAAGGTTAGATCGTTTCCGACCTTCACAATTTCAACATTCTTTGGGTTGTTGTTATCTACTAGAATCTTCCATGAAGGTCTCTCCAAGAGGATTAATAAAATTGCAGGCATGTCAACATCACCAACACATATTTACAACTTATCAGCACACAAGTAATGAAGACCATTGATCAGCTTGCGCTAGAGCAATGATTACCACCGTAGGCTCATTGTTGACCGTCAAATCTTAATATATTGAGATCCAACCGTCAGCAATGAGCCTACTGTATCAATCATTACTCTTCCCCAAGTTGATTAATTTCTATCAATTTATATAAACCAAAAAATTTGTAATCATCGTCAGCTTGGCATCCAACCGCATGCAAGCTGGGATGCAATAATATGTGGTTTGTGCTATGGTTTTGTATTTTGTTAGCCAAAAAAGGTTTTGCAACTTCGTAAACACTTTTTTTTCAAACATAAATAACAAACTTATATTATGAGAAAGTTGTGTCATACATAGAGATATTCAGCAATCTTTTATGATCATGTGTTTACCTAACATAATTTCATATCTGTCGGATCTACTGACTGGGCATAAAGATCTCATGAACTTAATACAATCCATGGGAATTAAATAATTGATCGAAAAGATGATTGATTAACTAGCTAGTGGGAAGAGTGCCATGTTCAGTGTTGGATCCTTTGTGATACAATGTCCAATTAATGGCTTCCAATTCAGCACCAATGGCATGTTTGGAGAAAGAGGCTGCATCAGTGTTTAGCTCTCGAAAGATATGGCAGAAGGAAGTTTGTTGAAAATAGTTGATGAGGTGTCTGGTCCACCTGATCCAGTGATGGAGCTCAAGTATGTGAATGTCGTGGATATTCTTTGCCCAGTCAATCATAGCTTTAGAATCCTCAAGGATCATAGCGGGATAAATCTTCGTTTCTTTGGTGAAAAACAATAATCCCCGGAGCGCTAGGAGCTCCTATTTTGTATTTTCTCCAATTCCAACACTGAATTTTAATCTATAAGATAACGATTGACTTATTCTAATGACCATACCTGCTCCACAATGTTGAATTATTGGAACTTTGAAGTGTATTTACTTATTATCCCCGATGTTCCTATAAGGAGAATCATTTGTATTTCATTATACCTCGATGTTCCTATCGGGAGAATTACTAAGATTCATGAGGAATATCCCTCCGTTGTAAGTCGGGTCATTAGCACTCTAATTAATATAATATTAAGTTGTTTGTGTCCTCCTGCAGAATTCATCCCGGTCAATTTTAGTGGGGTCGACTTGTTGGAGTGAAATGTCAAGTGAACAGAAGAATATAAATAGAAGTGAGGCTCTCCTCATTTCTACCACACACTCACTTGTGGAGTGCATAGGAGAGAGAGAGAGAGACAGAATAAAAGGAGGAGAACACCCATTTTTGGGTTTGTATTTTATACATATTATACAGAGGAAGTTTTTGCTAGGCTTTCTTCCCCATGAGGGTTTCCCAGGATAAATCTTTGTGTTCTTTTGTGTGGTTGTGCTTGTCTATCTTTCAGTGATATTTTGGCTTATGGTTATGCTATTAAATATTATAATATCTGATATAACCATTTAAAATCTTAACATGGTATTAGAGCCACCCTGAAAGAAGTCATTGTGCAGCTGAAATAATGCTACAGCTATTGAAGATTAGGGTTTCATGCTTGAAAACCCTAAAATACTAAAACTAGTAGTTTTGGTATATTCTCTATATCTCGAGATTGGAGAAGGATCAGGAGCCAAAACTTTCAAAGGATGAAGATAAATTTATTATGTACCATGTGTAAAAGTTTCAGCCTCATATTCTCTATATTCTGGGAGATATGATTCCTCCAAGTTAGGGTTCCAACCCCTCTTAGGATTCATCCTTAAACAGGTGACCTAGGGTGAATTGCTATATCTCTGGCTATGAAGGTCCAAATTAAATTTAGCAAGATGTTCCAGAAAGGACACAGGATTTACTTTCTGTGGTAAAAATTTTATACCCCGAAGGTGAAACAGTGACACGTGGAAGTCCGTACAAGTGTGCTCTTTTGAACAGTCCTGAAATACGTCACCTTGAGAAAAAGCGCATAAGTCCCAGTTGGTTAAACCAATTATGCTCAAACCTACGGTGTTGGAAAGAGGATAGATGAGGCTACCTTAGTACGAAATTTCAGACATAGGAGTGTATTAATTTTGGAGATACCCCATAAACCATATCAGACATTTCTGCAGAAGAAATTGAGGAAAACAAGGGAATCATATATTTTGCAAATTTGATCACAGTTTTGGGAAAATGAATATGTTGCTCAGCTTGCCTTCAAAAGGCACATATTTCTATCCAATCAAATCTGAATTATTCCAAGTTTTTAAAATTAGGGTTTCTTTGACAAACCCTAGATCAGCTAGATCTGGAACCAAGACGAACACCTTAAACCAGTAAGATCTAATATTTTCCCATTTACATTTGAGGTTCTCATTTCAAAATGACCTAGCACACTAGCTTTATGACAAGCTTGGTGAAGCTGAAAACTTCCGAGCGTGGAAGCATAGGATTTCACTAGTTCTTGAAGAAAATGAATTGGATACCTACAGAAGTGAAGAGGTTCCAATTCCAGAGGGAGATGAGGCTAAAGCCTTACACAATAAGAACTTGGTCAAGGCCAAGAATATCATTGTTGATTCAATCAAGGATCACCTTATACTACAAGTGTCTTCTCTAAAGACACTTAAAGAGATGTTTGATTCCTTGACCAAGATATTTTAAGGGAAGAACATAAATCAGAAGATGACTTTGAGAAACCAGTTGAAGAATGTAAAGATCCAGAATGCATAGACCATATAGTCATACTATACAAGGGTCTCTAAAATCAAAGAATAACTTGAAGCAGTGGATGAAGAAGTAGAGAATGCAGAATTTGTGATAACCACCTTGAATAGCCTCCCAGGATCATGAGATTCAAGTAATGTATGCCAGAAGGAAGTGATTACCTTCAGAAGACTCTGGGAAGAGTGCACACAAGAAGAAACATGACTCATAATAAGAGAAGAGAAGATGGGAGCAACTGAAGATCAAGCGCACACGATTCAAAAAGATCCCTCAAGCGATGAGGAATATGAAGAACTAAATTCTTGAAGAACATCTTATCCATCTTATTATTTGGATAAGAAATGATGATGTCATGAATGAAGAAGATGATGAAGCAAAAGGATCAAGAAGGAGTCTACCCATGAAACGAATAAAATATAAGTATTCAATTGTCATTTCATGATATTGTTTTGTTATGCATTTGTTTATATTCAGTTGATGTGTTATGCATGATATAACTTTTTCATATGCATGTGATGGGTAAGTAGATCATGGTGTTATACAACTCTCCAATGCTACTTATGTAGAATGAAACCTCTTTGTTAACATATTGGATTAGTGCACAATCTCAATGATGTCATGGTAGAGATGGAAGGAATCTAGAAAGTTTCTGTAAGATATGGATGAATGTTGTATTGGCTAAAATAGTTGCAT
Source organism: Pseudotsuga menziesii (assembly GCA_001517045.1). Classification (NCBI taxonomy): domain Eukaryota; kingdom Viridiplantae; phylum Streptophyta; class Pinopsida; order Pinales; family Pinaceae; genus Pseudotsuga; species Pseudotsuga menziesii. Next base: position 540,792 of record LPNX011232694.1, read on the forward strand.
GATTATATCTTTATGCATAAGAATTTTTCATTATGAATATTCCTTATGAAATGTTTCTAACCATACAACTCATTAGAAGAAATTTCAACTCAAAATGGGCCTCCTAAAAAGAATTAATAAAATAATATTTGTTAATTTTGGAGGAAGAAAAGAAAAAAACTACTTTTTTGTTTGTATTTTTGACATATATCCCCGTGTTTTTACTCAAATTTCAATTGGGAGAGCTCATTGGATGCAGAATTAAATCCCACATCCAACGAGTACCCACTTGGAATACTTTTGACAGACCCCACTCCTCCAAAAACAAGAAATACCTGAAATACCCTCCTACTCATCATCACATTTTTCCAGGTATTTCTTGTTTTTGGAGTAGCGGGGTCAGTAAAAAGTATGCCGAGTGGGTACTCGTTGGATGCGGGATTTAATTATGCATCCAATGAGCTCTCCCAATCGAAATTTGAGTAAAAACATGGGGATATATGTCGAAAATACAAACAAGAAAAGTATTCTTTTTATGATACCTATCCCCAAATTTATATTAAAAAAGTGTTTAAGACCTATACGGTATTTCAAATTTAAAGCAATTTCATTGGCTAACACATGATGACATGGAATTTGAATCAAAGTTAAAAGGCCCATTTTGAGTTGAAATTTCCTCTAATGAATGTATTTTACTTGTAGGAAATATCGCGTACAATCGCCTACAAGAAAAGAAGGACGAGACTTGTTCCGAAGAACAAGTGACGACAGTTCGAGAAATAATACAAGATGAAGAATAATATGACTATACTTTCAAAGAAAGAAAGAGGTCTCAAAAACGGTGCAGTTATGTGACACTGTTGAGCGACGTCATTGATACAGAACCTTCTAGCTATGAAGAAATAACCAAGAAGAAAGGGAAGAGGTCCACCAGTACAAGAAGAATGATGTCTAGGATGCGGTATCGAGACCTGAAGGGAAGTTTGTAGTATCCTCCACAAGGATAAGAAAGAATCCCAAGCCATTTTCCAAATATGTGTGATCTTGTAGATCAAGAACCTACAAACTATGAAGAAGCTGTACAGAAGAAATAATGCGAAGAATCAATGATGGAAGAATACCAATCAATAATGAAGAATGATGTGTGGGATATAGTTCCCAAACCAGAAGGAAAGAGTGTGGTATCTTCCAAGTGGATTTACAAGATAAAACATGCATCTAACGGAAGTATAGAGAAATACAAGGCAAGATTTGTGGCTAGAGGTTTCTCTCATAAAGAGGGAATTGATTATGAAGAAATGCTTGCACCAGTAGCACGGTATACTTTGATTAGAGCTATCATGGCACTTGCATCCATGATGAAATGGAACTTACACCAGATGGATGTGAAAACAACCTTTCTGAATGGTGTGATTGAAGAAGAAGTATACATAGAACAACCATAAGGATTTGAATTTAAAGACAGACGGACTAACGTATGTGTTGGGGAAAATATTAAACAATTTTATAACATATATCCAATGATTTAATTGTCAAACCGGAGAGAACGTAAACTTGTGAGGTACAGAAAAAAAAATATATATGCAGGGTCAGAATATAGATAATTTAATCTAATATTCTAAGTGACTGAAATAAAAAATACATGTAATTGAAATTGAATTAATCTTTGCAAAAGTAGGAAATGACATGGAAATAAACCTAATCTAGAAAATCATAACAGTGCAGAAAATAAATTGATATAAAGCAATCAACATTAGCTTGTGAGCTCACATGAAATCAATACTACTAATTCATAAACAAGACATCAAAATATGAAGAGATCAAACTATCTATTCTAAAGCATGAAATCTATTACAACAAAATCAAATCCATGACTATCTCAAAGGATGAACCAGTTCTCTACTATCAAACCACTAGAGAGGCCTCTAACCAAAATGAGGAGAGAGCCCTCATATTTATACATGAATTCAAAATAACTAATCATAATTACATATCCACTATTCTCTCAAAATCCTCAACAAATCTACAACTCATCCGTTCAAATCCTCAACAAATCTACAACTCATCCCTTTAAATTCTCAACAAATATTGGATGTGATATTCTCTCCACATTTCCATCATCTTCTCCTTGAAATTAGTCCACATATTTGGGGATGAAATTCGAATCTAAGGCTAGGTGGTCACTTTTGAGCTTGTTAAAGTCTTCAAATACACTTGTAAGCATCACCAAACTCATCCAACTTTAAAGTATAATGAAAATATGTTATTTTTCTCAATAATTAACCACAAATTCACTCAAAATACTCAAAAATAAATGATTTAGAAAATGGTAATATAAACCCATATTTATTATGAAAGTGGTGAATATTAATGGTTTTATGGAAGAATAAGATAGGAATAAGGTGACAAATGGTGTATGAAAGGTGAATAAAATATGGTTTTTTTGCGACTCAACATTCCCCCCAACTTGAATGGTTGCATGTCCTCATGCAACTATGCATTTATTCTTTTTAAAACTTTTGGCTTTGTAGCTGGGCTTTACATGATGATAGTATGTAACAGTAAATCATTCCAGGATTTGAAATGCATGAGTAGCAACCATTTTTTGTATGGTTTATTCTTGTGTTAACAACCATAAGTGTAACAAATGTTGGTTCTTGTGTTAACAACATTTGCTTATTTTACTTGTATTTTTTTTGCTACAATACATAAGATTTATGCGTTAGAAATGATGAACCATCAATGTATATTAGAATGCCTTTTCTTCATATTATGAATCATGCCAATATATATAGCATAGTTTGGGAAAGACATGTTGATTAAGGGTAAATGAGACGATGAATATGTAAAATGGTAATGAATAGTCCCCCCCAACTTAAGATGTATTAGGTTTATGAAAAGGAGAAAGGGAATGTAGTGAGGGAATTTTCCAAATTCATTCATTTTCTAGTAATTAAGGAATTACATGATTAAAGATTAGAAAACAACATACATCCACTTATCCAAAAAGTTGATGAACGTATACAATAGGAATGTGGCTGCTGCTACTGGGTCATAGAATGTGAAGTGAAGGATCTGAACTGATATTTGGTTGAATGAAGTAGAAGATGAGATTTGAAACTAGAACTGTGGTTCTCTCATAAGGCTGAAGTATGCTGTTGTAAAACTGGTGATGGTGTCATGAAAAGTATATAGTCTTCACCTGCTACAAAACCTGATGGTATAATTGTTACCATGCGAATAAATGTGTCGATGTCGAACATGGAAAGAAGTCATTGGATTACCAACCATTAATGAATGTCGTTAACCAATGCAAGGCAATCTCACCATTGATATCAATGAGTGCCAAGGTACCTAAGTACATCGTGCAAAGTGAAAATAAATGAGTTGATGTCGAGCCACTTGCAAGATCTAACGATCAAGGGACATTGATGCATTCCCATGATTGTCAGCGAGAGAACTTTCCATTAAGGCATGCAAGCCTCAAGGTACTAAAAATGAACTCTAGTCTCTATCCTAGATAAGGTACTGAGGTCGATGGGGCAAGAATTGTTGAAAGGTGGGCTTTAAGGAATCCCACATCAGTTAACATGAGTTGTACATAATGAGTGGTAGGACTATAGATGAAAGATCTCATGGTAAAACTATTTTTATGGATAGAATAACAAAGCAATATAGTCATGGAAATGAAGTTGAATGGTTTTATTCAGAAGGCAAAAGATAAACTAATAATGAGGAAAAAAGGGTGCGACTCAGAAAGGTAGACATGCGGGAAGTTATGATGTATAAGGCAGAAAAATGGATGACGAATAAGCTCGGAAGGAAAAAAGGATAAGTAATCATGACATGGCGTAATTGGTTTCTGAAAGGCTTCTTTGTGACAGCAAAATGTCATGACATACACAGTGGAAACTCAACTTATTCAAGCTTTTAATGGAACATTTTTTTGAAAGTTTTCCGCGATTCTGGAAATTATTTCTGCATGCCATTCGTTCGCCTTTAAATCTGCAAAAAAAGTTAGCATTTTCCTGCAACAAACTTATGAGAGCATTGAAAATACATGAAATTATGTGCTTAATAAAAAGTGAAAGTGAATAAATAAAAATGCTCTTATACATAAAAGTAGCAACCATGTTCGACGAACTTGGAATTTTCTCAAATTTTTATGATTTTATTTATTAACTAATACTTTTTAAAATAAGTGTGTCTTTATGTAATGATTGAGCAACAAAGAGAGAGGGTCGACCCCTCTAAAAGTAGGTTATCTTAATTATCTGAATAGAGAAGAATGTGCACATAAACGATTTGTTTATGATAAATTTGGTAGCTTAAAACAAACGCATGCCTTCCTACCTCCCCCAAACAGAAGATGTGTCAGGTCCCACTGTGTAAAAATTAAAATTAAGAAGAAGGCTTAGCTACGACAGCTACTCCCATCGATTTTAAAGACGCATAGTAATTTATTTTATGTTTACTATATTTATAATGTTTTTATATTTTTATAATTTTTATGTTTTATCTATAAAAAATTATTGTTTTAAGAGATATATATATACCAAAAAAAAATTGTGAAAACAAAAACAAACAAACAAATGATATATATATATATAACATTTGACATTTGGAAAATATATTACTATCCTAATAAGTGTGAATGTTAAATAAAAGCAAAAGCAAATTTTTTAACTAACCTTAATGTGCAAAAGAACTTCAAAACAACACTAAACCATGTTAAGTTATTATTTATTTATATATTTTTTTAATTTTGTGTTATTTTATTATTATTATAACACCTTTGTTATTTGAATTGTTTTATATTTTATTTATTTATAAAAACAACAAAAAAAATTTATGTGTTTATTTAAAAAACAAATATTTTTATTTATTTATTGTTCTTTTATAATAAAACAAAATAAAAATTTTATTGTGTGCTCTTTTTTTTAATCTATTTATGTCATAGACTATATAACTATTACAAATTGCTTTTATCAATAAAGAATTCAGAATGTTAGCAATCATTATCAAAAGTAAACAAGAATTATGAAAGCACAAGAATAAATTAAATCTCATGAGGAGGAGTAATATATTTATTCTTACTCACTAACGCTTCTCCTCTATATAGTGTTGATTGAGCAATTGCTCAACAGTGAAGTTCTTGATTGATAACACTTGTTTACTCGAACCAACAAGAAGTGAAGAGAAAAAGTTTTACTCTTTTCGTTGATCGGGGTCTTATCTATGAATTACTGGATTTAAAGAATTGTTTTTTAATATGGATTTAAATCGATAAGAGTTTAGAAAAAGTATGGATATAATAAAAAATTAGAAAAATAATGGAGTAGTTTATCAAACCATGAATACAACTTCTCTGGGGTGTCTCCGAGGTTGTTTTATGGAGTTAAATTCCATTGTAGTATAATAAGTCATTCACTTCTTTCTATTCTGCTCGCCTTTACTTCAACATGGTCTGGGTGCCTGCATGGAGAAAGAAGAGTGGCTTCTACCTTGTTTGTCTGCCATTAAACCAGCATTCATTCACATAATTCGTTATAAAGGCCAACTCTAACTCATCAAGAAGGTAATTTTTATTTTGGAAGCATAATATCGTAATAGAAGTAACTGACATATTGACCAATTTCCCACAAAAAGAAGGGTGGCACATGAATTATAAGATTGCAAAATGATATCCTGCTACCCGCTGCCAACCAAATAAAGTTTGATTGAACATCGGGAAGAAAAAGCGTAGATAGATGCTAAAGATCGGAAATATGAAAAACATGTACCAGCGAAGAAATGAATGGCACTGCTCATGTAACAAATCTGGTTATTCAAGTGCGTTGGTTGGTCAAGCCTGAAAAATTAATTTCAAAGTGTTTTGGAAGCTGGGCCTAAAGGAATCTCAGACCACGACAGTCAAACCTCTAATGGGTAAGCTATTCCATCATTTTGCAGAGCTTAGCAAACTATGAATATGTTGTCTCTGAGGTGATTTGCATTTTTCTTGTCGATTTTGTGATAGATGGAAAAGTTTTGCTTCAGAAAGGACGGGCATTCCTATAGCTACTTTTGTTGAAGATGTGCAAACTTTTCTCACGTCGACTGGTTCTAATGCAACCTCTACCCTCAACACCCTGCAAGAAAGGCGTCAGCAATACAAGCTAGTAGAAATGAAACTTCTAGCTCAGAGAGATCTACAGGCAAAGATTCATCATATTAAAAAGTTCCTAGAAACTGTGGAAGCACTGCTTGCTAAGAAGGATACATGCGAGGAAACAATTGTCGATTTTGAAGTTGTAGAAGGAATATACTCTCAAGCCCGTATTGAGGCCACCAACTCGGTCTATTTATGGCTGAATGCAAATGTTATGCTAGAGTACTCATGCGATGAGGCATTAGATCTTTTGAAAAAGAACCTTAATAATGCCAATGTTGGTTTGGGAGCCATTGTGGAAGATTTGCAATTCTTAAGGGATCAAGTTACCATAATAGAGGTAACCATTGCTCGGGTTTACAATTAGGATTCTCACCAGCTTTCAAAACGATGACAATCAGAGAAAGATGTGTAATTTGTTTGCATGCCAGTTTTCTGCAAATTAGTCTCAAATCACTAATTTTGCATGTGGCCACATTGATGCAAGTTTGTTGTGTCATCTGCGACGTTCCTTCTTACATATTTTACATGAGGAAGAGTACTACCCAATGCCATTTCTTTTAGCCTTTATTCTTTGTTATCCTGGTTGCTTTCATCTATTGGCATATTAAGTCGGAAAATATATATAATAGAGTAGAAACTAGTATTTTTAGTGCACACGAACGTCTTTTTCAGATACACTTGGAAATGATGTAAATGGAAATTGTATCTTAGCTTGTTAATTTTTCCAGCTTTTGTCAAAAAAAACTCATGAAAATTGTATGTATGGATTCTTATTTTCTTGTTGGAGACATTTACCACCATACAAACTTATTTTGGTCAATTTGTCCTAGTTAAACCACTATCCTAAGTTTTATTGACTTACTTGACATCAGAGGAGCATTGTATGACATTAGCATGAGCACACCCACGCCTACAGTCAGTCAAGGAGGCCAAATAAGCCGTCTCCTTCATTCGGGGAGGATAACTGGAGCACTCCGAGGGTGATCTGAGTGTCATAAATGCACTTAATTGATAACTGATGGTTACAATTAGTTACATCTGAGTGGTGAAGGTGCCTCCTTTCATTATATTGATTATTTAATTAATATTTAATGAACTGGAGTCAACAAGGGCACCTCCAACCACCTCGAATGGCCAGTTTGACTTCAGTTAACCTCATAGGGGTTCATTGGGGTTATTGATACACTACCACTTGTTGGTTGGCATGCAATGACATGTGTCTGAGCTACTTTCAGTTAGACTCGGTCATTTATTGCACTCTGACTTCAGTTAGGACTCAGTTAAGTCAATCGACACTTGATCAGTTGGTTAACTAGTGTGTTTACTGTGGCTTACAATCAGTTACGCTACACCCATTCATTCAATTCGAATGAACTCCTTGGGAATTCAAATTGTCTTGGAATTCATGCATCTTGCATGATCATTGTATTGTATCATCATTCTTTCATTTGATTATATAGAGCTGCTACTTCCATTGCAGCACCATTTTTCCAATTTTATGCATATTTGTCTGTATTCTTTGTGAGACTGTGTTTTCAGTTCCTAGACCACTGTGACAAATTAATATGGTATCAGAGCTCACGGCGGGAGGAAGCTCAAATCTCTCAAAAACAAGGTTTTTGACAGATCTTGCATGAAAAATTGAGCAAAGGCTCAAAATTCCAGCACTGCACCAGAAACCAAGGCTTACCACTTAATACCCCAAGTAAAGGAATTGTTGATCAAGCTTGCTTGATCAAATATGTTGGGTGTGATGAAAGCCTAAAATGTGCAAGTTTTCCAACCTTATGGTGCCCCTTTTGTTGTGATTTGCAGGTTTTAACAGGTGAAAGCATTCGCTCCAGCAGTTTCAGATGGCTTCTTCCGTGGAACTCTTAACTCTGTTCAATTTCCATTCATCGAAAGGAGACATGGAGATCCAGCTACATGCCAAAGGACCCTATAGGGTCACTATGGACACTGAAGAAGAGCCTGCTTCTGTGACAGACAAAGCTAGATTCTTGAACAAGAAAGATGAAGCATTCAGATTCTTGTGCCTCTTTGTTTCATGGGATCTTCTTTTCCATCTCTCGGGATGGAAGACTCCAAAGGAAATTTGGGACAAATTGGAAACCCTGTATGGAAAACAGGATGATTTGAGAGTATACCAGCTTGAGAATGAGTTGATGTCTCTCCAACCTTCCAATTTCGAGACCTTAAATGATTTTTTCATAAAGTTCAAGCACATTGTCTTACTATTGAAGCAATGCAAGGTGGAGAAGGAGGATGATCAGCTCATCCTCACCATACTCTCCAAACTTGGAGCTAATTATTCAGTGTTTGTCTCTACATTATGTGTCGAGAAGCTCACAATCCCTGGATGGAAGATGCCTTCACTCAATGCCTTCATTGAGTCTCTAACAAGTGAACGTGAACATGATAAGCTTGTCCAGATGGGGATCATCAGATCCTCCCGTGATCAAGCCCTCCATGTCTCGGGGCCCAAAGATCTGAATGGTAAAGGAAAGTAGCAGAAGAACCCAAAAACCAAATTCGAATCTCCTAAGCCTAAATTTGAAAACCAGCAGCATGAAGAGTCTTCCGGCTCAAAGAAGAACAAAGGAAAAGAGCATCATGGAAAGGAAAAACTCAAGTGTTCATACTGCGGGAAGGGATTCCACCCTAAACATGCCTGCATGAAAAAGAAACTAGATAAATCTACGTCTCTCCTTGAGATAAATCACATCAATATTCCAGAAAGCTTTCGGATGAGAGATCAGCAAGATTGAGAACCACAACATGAAAGAGGTCATGCCCTCATGGAAAGCACTTCGAAGTCCAAAGCACTCTTGATAGACTCTAGAGCTTCAAACCACATGATGGCTGAAAGGGACTCCTTCTCATATTTGGAGACCGAAAAATCCATTCCCATCCACATGGGAGATGACTCCACAATCATATCCGAAGGACAAGGTACTGTAGATCTTGAGCATGGTTATTTTTTCAATGTTCTGTATGTACCATCTCTTGCATCAAACCTCCTAAGTGTTTATCAAATGACACATACAGGAGTGCCCAAGAGAGTCTCCTTTAGCCTAGATGATGTAGAGATCATAGAACTTGCATCTGGAAAACTTGTAGCAAAAGGCCTTGCAAACCATCATGCAAAAGCCTACAAGTTCTCCCATTTTGTGGTGGATGCAAAGCCCACCGCATTTCTGACTCATGGAAATGAAGTTAGTAGACTGTGGCATGAGAGGTTCGGCCATATGAACTTCAAATACTTGCAGCAATTATAGAATAATTCTATGGTTGAAGGCCTCCCGGTCATCAAAGCTACTACTGGTATTTGCAAGGGTTGTTTTGTTGGAAAGCACCCTGAGCATAAGTTCGATCGGGGAAAGGAAAGCCGAGCATCATGCATCTTGGAACTTATACATTCTGATATCAATGGTCCCATGCCTATCACATCCATGAATGGATCAAGGTACGTTCTGGCTCTCATTGATGACTTTTCCAGATGCACATGGGTCTTTTTTATCAAAAAGAAGTCGGAAGTCTTGGAAAAATTCACTGAATTGAAGGCCTTGATTGAGAATGCATCTGGACAAAAGATCAAGATCTTGAGATCTGATAATGGTAGGGAGTATGTCACTAATGAGTTACTGCATATATGTTCCCAAAGTGGTATTCATTCTAGCATTCAGTCCCCTACACTTCCCAGCAGAACGGTGTAGCGGAGAGGAAGAATCGGTCTCTCAAGGAGATGACCACCTATATGTTGGAATCAAAGAAGTTGGCTGAAAATTTGTGGGTGGAAGCCATGCATGCTACAAAATATATTCCAAATATATTGTCACACTCATATGTGAAAGGGAAGACCCCTTTCGAAGCATATTCCGGACACAAGCCGGATGTGTCGAATCTGCAGGTGTTTGGGTTCACTGCATGGGCCCAAATTCCACTTGATAAAAGGAGGGATTTGCAACCGCAAAGCATAGAATGTACCTTTATTGGATATCCTAATGTTTCAATATGTTGGATATCAAAACAAAATAGATCATCATTGAAAGGAGTGCCAAGTTCGATGAGCCTCTTTAGGAGGTAGAACTAGTGAAGGAGAAAACTGTTGAATTTCCTTCCTATTCTACTGAATATTTGGATGATGTAATTAGGGGTAATGACCCTGATTTAGATCCTATGATTATGATATCAGTGTACAGAAAACATCAGATGTTGAATTAGAACATGAAGTACAAAATCATCTCCCAACTTGGGCCCGACAAACACTCTCCTCCGTAGGAGATAACATTGGAAATCCAGATGATCCAAGGAGAACCCGGTCAGATTTCCAAAGAGCAGGTATTGCGCTCTCTTGTCCTGATCATTTACTGTCTGAATCTTGTTATTTGATGATAATTTCAGACCCGAGATCTTACTACCATGATCGAAAGGATCCGAGATGGCAAGTTGCCATGGATGAAGAGATTAATTCTCTTCAGAAAAACACTACTTGGGAGCTAGTTTCTCTTCCTCCGGGAAGGAAATTTGTTCAATGCAAGTGGGTATTTTGGACTAATTTTGCTGCAGATGGAAGTACCTGCAAATATAAGGCAAGTCTGGTGTCAAAAATTTTCTTCCAGGTCCATGGTGTGGACTACCATGAGACTTTTGCATCGGTTGCAAAAATGGACTCCATCCGCCTAGTTTTGGCAATTTCTACATCTAAGCACTGGGAAGTGCATCATATGGATGTTAAGTCAGCCTTTCTGCATGGAGATATTCATGAGGAGATATACATGAAGCATCCTAAGGACTACATTTCTGATCCATCTTTGGTTTGCAAGCTAAAGAAGTCACTATACGGGTTCAAACAGGCCCCAAGAGAGTGGTATTCCAAGATAGATGCCTTCCTTCTCTCGCAAAATTTCCAAAGGTGTAAATCAGATCCAAATGTGTATATACAGCAGTCTGATGGCAATTTGATTATTATTTTTTATATGTTGATGACTTACTAATCATAGGTATCACAGTTTCTTCTATTTCAGTCATCAAAACTGCTCTCCACAATGCATTTGAAATGAGCGATTTGGGGATCTTAAAACAATTTTTGGGGCTTGAAATTGAGCAAAATTATGATGGGATAATGGTCACTCAGTCCAAATACATATCAAACCTGTTAGTAAATTTTAACATGGCTGAATGTAAGGCTGCTCCATTCCCTTTCCTTTCAGGGATCAGCCTTGAAGAAGGAAAAAACACACCTCCCATGGACTGCACTATTTATCGACAGCTGATTAGTAGCTTGTTGTACTTGACTCATTCTCAGCCTGATATATGTTATGTCATAAATGATGTATCAAGATACATGCAGCAACCCCATGATCTTCATTGGAAGGAAACCAAGAGTATCCTCCAGTATATTCAGGGAACCAGGACCTACAACATTCACTATGCTGCAGACTCCAAGCTAGAGCTGGTTGGGTACACAAATTTTGATTCGGTGGGTGATTCTATTGATCGAAAGTCTACTTCCAGATATGTCTTCATGTTTGGTGGTGGCCCCATTTGTTGGTCTAGCAAAAAGCAGGCCGCCATAGCATTGTCTTCAGCAGAGGCTGAGTATCGAGGAGCGGTGAATGCTTGCATCCAAGCTGTTTGGTTGCAAGGCATTCTTTCAGAGTTTGATCTTGGTAGTAATTTTTCCACTGTCCTCTTTTGTGAAATTCAAAGTGCTATTAAGATATCCACATATCCAGTTACCAAGTGGAGGACCAAGCATGTAGAGATAGACATGCACTATATCAGGGAGCTAGTGCATGACAGGACCATCATTCTGCAATACTGCCCAACTAATGAGCAGATTGCAGACATCTTCACCAAGAGATTTTCAGAAAAGAAGTTCACTTACCTCCATTTATTGTTGGGGGTGAGTTCATCAGGGTGATCCAACTACTTTTAGTGTTCAACTTGAGGGAGGCGGGGGGGGGTTCCCACTGGGTTTTCCCTATTTTCCTCACTTAGTTTGTTTTGAGGATTGTTTGAGTTTCAATATTATACAGGGTGACCTATGGCCTTTATTGTCGGGGCCCTAGCATTCTTATGCACTTTATGTTTTCTACTTCTCCTGAGTATAGCTTAAGGGGGGGGTGTTGGAGACATTTACCATCATACACACTTATTTTGGTCAATTTGGCCTAGTTAAACCACTATCCTAAGTTTTATTGACTTACTTGACATCAGAGGAGCACTGTATGACATCAGCATGAGCACACCCACGCCTACCTTCAGTCAAGGAGGCCAGCTAAGCCTTCTCCTTCATTCGAGGAGGATAACTGGAGCACTCTGGGGATGATCTAAGTGTCATAAATGCACTTAATTGATAACTGATGGTTACAATCAGTTAAATCTAAGTGGTGAATGTGCCTCCTTTCATTATATTGATTATTTAATTAATATTTAATGAACTAGAGTCAACAAGGGCGCCTCCAACCACCTCTGATGGCCAGTTTGACTTCAGTTAACCTCATCGGGGTTCATTGGGGTTATTGATGCGCTACCACTTGTTGGTTGGCATGCAGTGACATGTGTCTAAGCTACTTTCAGTTAGACTCAGTCATTTATTGCACTCCAACTTCAGTTAGGACTCAGTTGAGTCAATCGACACTTGATCAGTTGGTTAACTAGTGTGTTTATTGTGGCTTACAGTCAGTTATGCTACACCCATTCATTCAATTCGAATGACCTCCTTGGGAATTCGAATTGTCTTAGCATTCATGCATCTTGCATGATCATTGTATTGTATCATCATCCTTTCATTTGATTATACAGAGCTGCTACTTCCATTGCAGCACCATTTTGCCAATTTTATGCATATTTGTCTGTATTCTTTGTGAGACCGTGTTTTCAGTTCCTAGACCACTGTGACAAATTAATATTTCTAATGGGCAGGCTATTCCAAATCTTAGCATACCATGAATACGCTATGATGGACGGCCGCATGGAGTTGGCAGCGCGAAGGAGAGGACCTTGGATAGAAGGTCGCTCACCCTTGTTTCTCCAGTTGATCAAAAATATCTCGTTTGGTAGAAACGCATTGTTTCTAATGATGGTGGGTGTTGCTGGAAAAGCTGCTACTAGTGCCCATAAACGGATCTGATGCACGGTTCATCATAGGCAAAGAATAGTGATAAGGAACCAAAAAGAAAATATGACTAGCTGGCACTCCTATAAACTATTTGTGAAGATGAAAATGGTTCAAAGTGATAAGATCGGTTCAGGATGTGCCCATAATATTCTCTATTCTGGAAACTCAATCATCATGCAACCGTATTTGAGAGTAACAATCGCCAACAACCCGACTCGATTTCTTATCACGAAATATTCAGAGTGGATTTTTATTGAATCGGCATCTTTAAACGACCCATCTAATCTGGCGAGTTGGTTGAAACAAACGCCAAGTCAAATGTGACCAGGACTCTTGATTTGGTAGAAGATAGAATTGTTCCACGTAATGAGACATATTTACAAAAGGTGAGAAATCATAGAGATCTCAGCAATGAGATGTTAGCTAGAATCCTATGTGTGGGTTGTTGCATCAAGCATCAATCAGCTAATGCCAGAATCCCCCAAATTGAGTCAGATTGATAATATCAATCCCTAAAATAGCATTGATATCAATCACACGGTTAAGCAACCCAACGATCGGCCAAAGGTGGAATTCATCATATTCTCCATCTTACATGCGTTAATTATAAGCATTTTCAAATTTCCCTATGTAATACCGTTGGCTCATAAGCACTCCAGGGTTCTCAAGTTACCAAGATTTTCAGTGATGCGACTACCAAGATGTTTGCAGGTTCAATTTACAAGATGAAAGGCTCTGTGTTTGCAAGTTCAATTTGCACGCTGAAAGGCTCTGTGTTTGCAAGTTTCGGATGGAGGGCAGAACGCTCTGTTTAATTTATTTTATAATTTGTCAATGCATTTTTCTTTCTAATATTGATATTAATATTTAAATATTTGGTTTGTTTTAATATATATATTATAATGTCTATTATTTATTTTAAAGCTTTCATTTTTTATTATAGATGTATATATTTTAATGTTTTATAGTTGCAAGCTTGTTAACTTAAATTTATTAAAACTAAAACTAGAAAAGAAACATTGTATATATATAATTTTAATTTTTATAAATTATTTCTAAATTAATCTTACTTTAAAGTATCCCTAGATTTTAAAAAAAAAATTATTCTTAACAAATAAAAAAATATGTGTTGGTCAAAGAGTAAAAATTTGATTTTATTTTAAATTTTAAATTTTTATTGTAAAAAAGCTAAGATTAAAACAAACAAAAAAACATTGTAAAACTAAAACAGAAACTGTATAGAAAAACTAAAACTAGTATTATTCATTTGTTTATTAATTCATTTATTTTATTTTCTAAAACTTAATTCCTAATAAAAATACATCAAGATTTCAAAATTAAAAAACAAAATAATAATTAAGAAAGAGAAAAAAAAATTAAAAAATGAAAATTTTAGTAAGCAAAACATTAAAGCAAGTTGAAACATCCTACATGCTAATTTTAAATTAAAAATAAAAACTAAAATCTACCTACTCTAATTAAAAATTAAAGATTATTTACATAAAATGAAATTTTCAATGCAACCATCTATCTAAAAAAAGTAAAAGAATGTTCACATATGATTTTACAAAATGAAACCTGATGTATTCAAAAATATGCGAAATTAAGGATTGTAAATGTAAATCAAAGTAAAAACAGAATCAAAACTGATCTAATCTAATACTTACTTGGAAACATTGTTTGATGCAGTTTCCGTTTGCATGATGCTCACCCAAGATCCCTTCTTCATCCTCTTCAATCTCCAGTTCGAGCAGGTGTTCTCCTTCTGATATGCATGATTCTTCAAATGTCAATCTTTCCTTATTTGTATTAGGGGGAGTACTTACATCTTTGACTGCTATCAATATCTCCTCTTCTTGAGAAGAGGAGGGGCTTTTGCGAGGATCTGAATGAGTTTATCTAGGCTTATGCTCAACATTTTACTGAAATCAAATCGAAATGCTTAAAAATAAAAATGAAAACGAGTACATGACAAATGCAAAAGACAGTACGAAATGAGTTAATAAAAACAAGTGCAAAAACAGAAATAAAAAGTGAACAAAAATCTGTACAAAACAAAAATGAACATATACAAAGTTAGAAGCAAGTTAGTATGAAATAAAGGCGCCCAAAAATAAAAGTAATCCAAAATTTTACACTACAAAACTGTAAAAGAAAACTTGCATAAAAATAAACTCGCATTTCCAAAAAAGAAAATACTTTGCAGAAAAATAAGCACGCTTGCAGAAACAACAAAAGAACAACAAGGATTTGGGGCACCCCATTATAGTGGATGCGTCTGGCTGCTACACCAAGAAAATTCCATAAATTTCGTAATAAAGTCATCCTTGCGTCTTACCATTTTCCCCTCCCTCTTGCCGTGTAATATAAAAGTAATCTATCTATCTAACTAAACTCTGATCCCTTTTAGCACATCCCCGACAATGGTGCCAAAATGTTGGGAAAAATATTAAGCAATTTTATAACATATATCCAACGATTTAATTGTCAACCCGAAGAGAGCGTAAACTTGTGAGGTATAGACAAAATATATGCAAGGGAAAAATATAGATAATTTAATCTAATATTCTAAGTGACCGAAAAAAAATACATGTAATTGAAATTGAATTAAGCTTGCAAAAGTAGAAAATGACATGGAAATAAACCTAATCTAGAAAAGCATAAGAGTGTAGAAAATAAACTGATATAAAGCAATCAACATTAGCTTGTGAGCTCACATGAAATCAATACTACTAATTCATAAACAAGACATCAAAATATGAAGAGATCAAACTATCTATTCTAAAGTATGAAATCTATTACAACAGGATTAAATCCATGGCTATCTCAAAAGATGAACCAAGTCTCTACTATCAAACCACTAGAGAGGCCTCTAACCAAAATGAGGAGAGAACCCTCATATTTATACATGAATTCAAGATAACTAATCATAATTACAGATCCACTATTCTCTCAATTTATCCCTCAAAATCCTCAACAAATCTACAACTCATCCCTTCAAATCCTCATCAAATCTACAACTCATCCCTTTAAATTCTCAACAAATATTAGATGAGATATTCTCTCCACATTTCCATGATCTTCTCCTTGAAATTAGTCCACATCTTTGAGGATGAAATTCGAATCTAAGGCTAGGTGGTCACTTTTGAGCTTGTTAAAGTCTTCAAATACACCTGTAAGCATCACCAAACTCATCCAACTTTAAAGTATAAAGAAAATATGTTATTTTTCTCAATAATTAACCACAAATTCACTCAAAATACTTAAAAATAAATGATTTGAAAAATGGTAATATATACCCATGTTTATTATCAAAGTGGTGAATATTAATGGTTTTATGGAAGGATAAGATAGGAATAAGGTGACAAATGGTGCATCAAAGGTGAATAAAATGTGGTCTTTTTGCAACTCAACAGTATGTAAGTTGAAGAAAGCCCTGTATAGTCTAAAGAAAGCTCCTAGAGCTTGGTATGGAAGGATAGATAGTTTCCTGAAGAGCTTGGACTTTACCAATAGTAAATCCGATCCTAACCTTTACTACAAGGTTATAGAAGATGAACCTATCATACTATTACTGTATGTGGATGACCTATTTCTGACAGGGAATGAGAAACAGATTGTAGAATTGAAGAAGAAGCTTGTTGAAGAATTTGAGATGAAAGACCTTGGGTTAATGCATTATTTACTAGGTCTAGAGGTATGTCAGAACTCAGAAGGAATCTTTCTCAATCAAGGAAAGTACACAGTGGAAATATTGAAAAGATTTGATATGTTGGAATGTAAAGCCATGGACACACCCATGGATACCAACTTGAAGTTGTTGGCTGATGAATCGGCATAATTGGTGGATGTGACTCAATACAAACATATTATTGGGTTGTTGATGTATCTAACAAATACCAAATGAGACATTTGTTTTGTTGTGAACACCCTGAGTCAGTATCTAGTTCAACCTAAATGTGTTCACCTGATAGCTGCAAAACATGTGATGAGATATCTGAAAGGGACTATAGACTTTGGTCTATACTATGATGGAAACCATGATTAGAGATTGTAGAGCTATACAGATGTAGATTGGGCTAGAAGTGTCTCAGACGGAAGAAGTACATCAGGTGGATGTTATAGTCTAGGGTCTGCTATGATTTCACGGTTTAGAAGGAAACAGTCCAGTGTTGCTCTTAGCACGGCTGAAGCAGAATATATAGCAACTTGCTCTGCGAGTTGTGAAGCCATATGGATTTGGAAGCTGATTTCAGGTTTATTCAACCCGGAGTTAGATACCACCGTGATTCTATGTGATAACCAGAGTTGTATAAAAATGACGGAGAACCATGTGTTTCACGTTAAGTCGAAGCACATAGAAATCTGATATTTATACATTCAAGATATGATACAGAAGGGAGACATAAAGCTCCTGTATGTAAGTACCGATGAACAAGTTGCTGATGTGTTGACGAAGCCTTTGTCTCGAGTAAAGTTCGAATATTTTCAAGACAAGATTGGTGTTGTTCGAAAAGACCTTCCCCGAAAGGGGGAGCAGTGATGTTGCAGTGGGAGTGTATCATCCCTAGACATTTGTCCTAAAGTGATCCATAGACTTATGTCTCCGAGAAAGAAGAAGGATCATATCATCCCTGAACATTTGTTCTAAAGTTATCCAGTGACTTCGGTCCTGGAGAATGTGGTGGGATTGTATCATCCCTAAACATTTATTCAAAACAGATCTAGTGACTTCGTTCCTCGAGAATGTGGTGGGATTGTATCATCCTTGAACATTTGTTCAGAACGGATCCGGTGAATTTGGTCCTTGAGAATGTGGTGGGATTGTATCATCCCTGAACATTTGTTCATAACGGATCTGTTGACTTCGGTCCTCAAGAATGTGGTGGGATTGTATTATCCTTTAACATTTGTTCAGAACAGATCTGGTGACTTCGGTCCTCGAGAATGTGGTGGGATGTATCATCCCTGAACATTTGTTCAGAATGGATCTGGTGACTTCGGTCCTCAAGAATGTGGTGGGATTGTATCATCCCTGAACATTTGTTCAAAACGGATTCGATGAATTCGGTCCTTGACAATCTGGTAGGATTGCATCATCCTTGGACTTAGTCCTAAAGTGATAGGGAGTGATTATCCCGTAATTGTATCTAGTGACTTCGATCGTCGAGAATGTGGTAGGATTGTATCATCCCTGGACTTAAGTCCAAAAGTGATCCGAAGACTTTCTTCTTCGTATTGTGAATTGTAGGTTGTTGCTGATAATGATGACGTTACTGATCGAAAGATCAAATTGTTGCTGATGATGATGATGTTGCTGATCGAAAGCTCAAAGTATTGTTGATGATGATGATGATGATCGAAAGGTCAAAGTATTGTTGATGATGATGTTGCTGATTGAAAAAGACTAAAATGTTGATGATGATGTTGGCAATCGAGAAGATCGAAGTGCTGCTACAAAAGGATCAAAAGATCGAAGCTTTGTTGCAAAAGGATCAAGTGATCATGTGATGCAGAAGATGAAGAGTAACTGTTCCAAGTTACTGATTGTGGAAAAATTCCTGTGACATATAGATGTATCACCCTAATGTTGTTGAAGATGCTCTCTCTTCTTCTCCTACTAATGTTGTTGATGTTGTTGTAGAATACCCTTCTCGTTAAACGGGAGTGTTGAATTATTGTAACTTTGAAGTGTATTTATTTATTATCCCTGATGTTCCTATCGGGAGAATCGTTTGTATTTCATTATACCCCGATGTTCATATTGGGAGAATTACTAAGAGTCGTGAGGAAATTCCCTCCATTGTAAGTCGGGTCATTATCACCCTAATTAATATAATATTAATTTGTGTGTGTCCTCCTAGAGAAGTCGGCCCAGTCAATTTTAGTGGGACCGACTTGTTGGAGTGAAATGTCAAGTGAACGAAAGAATATAAATAGAAGTGAGGCTCTCCTCATTTCTACACAAACACTCACTTGTGGAGCGCATAAGAGAAAGAAAGAAAGAGACAGAATAGGAGGAGGAGAACACCTGGTTTTTGGTTTGCCTTTTATACATCTTATACAGAGGAAGTTTTTGCTGGGTTTTCTTCCCCATGAGGGTTTCCCAGGATAAATCTTTGTGTTCTTTTGTGTGGTTGTGCTTGTCTATCTTTCAGTGATATTTGGCTTATGGTTATGCTGTTATGATGTTAAATATTATAAGATCTGAGATAACCATTTAAAAACTTAACACACAAGAGCCTCCATGTTTAGCTCCTTCAAATTATCCCACAATGCCATTCTGGACAATCGCTGGTAAAACTACTTTCTTGTTAGATACCTTTGGAGTCATAGAGCCATACGAGCAAAGCCAGCCAATAGCTTTTAAACTGGTTGTGAATGGATCTGGCTTTTCATGATGAAAGAGAGTCAGATTTCGCATTTTCCATACTGACCATAAGGATGCTATGATTACATCCATTGATAGGGAGGATTTCTTTAAAATGTGTCCAATACTGTCATCCATGCAAGGTTGGTCCCATCTAATCGAGATTGACAAATGGAGGCACATGTAACTCCAAAAAGACTGGTAGAAAGCGCAAGAACCAAATATATGGTCCACGGTTTCAAGATCTGATGAGCAAAGGTAGCACCTTCCTGGCCCCATGAAACCACATTTCTGGAGGGAGTCCCAAGTGAGTGTTTTTTGATGGAGACAGAGCCAGGCGAAGCATATCATTTTCAGTGGAATTCGCCCATCCCAGAGTCTAGAAAGGAAGCCAACCGTCGAGGTCGATGCATGTTATGCGGCAATGTGATGGTACATATGTTTCATTGTGATGTTGCCATTGATCCTGTTGCAATCCCAAATTAATTTATCAGGTTCTGGGTGCAGAGAGATGCCTACCATGACCAGAGAGTTGATGTATGAGGACCATTCACGTGCCAAATCACCTTGAAGGTTAAGGCCAAGTTCATTGATCCAACTGGGCTTTCCCATCTCCACGGTCAAGTAGATGTCGGTGAGATTGAAGATGTTCTTGTCATGAAGAAGCTTAATCAAATGGTCAGAGAGAATGAAAGAGTTTCCAATACCGATGATCGGATCGATTCCGATATATACCTGGGATCCCCTACTGTCCAGCCAAGATAGATTGGGCATGATGATAGGAAGAGTTTCCACTAGGCTTCGTCGTATTAGAGAGCAGTTGGCTGGGATTTTATGGGTCGATCTTAGCCAAGAAACAAGAGGCATCATTTTGAGATACTTACAACGAATAACATTACCCCAGAGACCTCCACTACTTAACACACACCAGAGACTCTTGGTGCAAAGAGAGGTGTTGAAGTGGGTCAGGTGCTTGATGCCCCATCCTCCCAATGATCTTGGCTTAGATATTTTTTCCCAAGTGGTTAAATGATACTTGGTTGGCATGCCTTTCCTGCGCCAAAGGTAATTGAAGAAGGTTTTGCGAATGCAGGAAATGATTCTAGTCGGAATACGTATCATGGAAAACCAATACACAGGGACACTCTGGAGTACAACAGTGGAGAGGAGAAGTCAACCGCCCAGGGTTAGCTAGCGAGAGGTCCAACCATTAATTTTCCTCTGTAATTTATTTAGAAGCCAATTCCAGTCGGATGACAAATAACAGGTAGGCTTTAAAAAGTAGCCCAAATATCTCAACCCACTATTGATATTAGCTGCTTGGACAGAGAAAAGATCGGCAATAAAACTCACCAGTACAACATTATCACAATTATGACAAAGAGTTGACTTACGCCTGCATATGGAAAATCCTAACACTGAGCAGAAGAGATTGAGTAGTTCTTTTATTAGGCTCCATTTGTCCTCCAAGCCTCTGCCGAGAACAATGACGTCGTCTACGAAGATGATGAGGGAGATGGAAAGCCCGATAGCAACCTTGACACCAAGTATGGAACCATATGACTTGGATTTAGCAAAGAGACGGTAGAATCCATCAATGGACAGAATGGACAGGTAAGAGGACAGAGGACAACCTTGTCTTATACCACGGCTACTATGGAATAATTGAGTTGGTGATCCATTAACCAATACTGCGAAGGACACAGTTGACACACACGCCATGATCCATCTCATGATGTGGTAAGGTAAGCCAACTTGAATGAGGACCAGGCGAAGAAAGGCCCAATCGAGTCTGTCATAAGAATTTTCTAGGTCGAGTTTGAGAATGAAATCATTGAGCTTCTTTGTCTTGATTGTGTGCGTGCTTTCCTGGACAATGCCCACAGCGTCTAGAATTTTTTGTCTTGGAAGAAAGTCGAACTGCTTCACAGAAATTGACTTGCTGAGTACAGGCTTTAATCGATCAGTGATAATCTTAAAGATAAGATTATAAAGGATATTGCATAACGCAATGGACCGACAGTCATTGAAGCTGGAAGGTTTATCCACTTTGGGAATAAGTGTAAGAAAGGTTTGATTCAATGCTTCATGGATGACCCCAGTTCTCCTTGAATCTTCCACAGCTTCAGTCACTCTGTCCCCCATTAAGTCAAAAAAATGACTGAAAAACTCAACGATCCATCCATCAGGCCCTAGGATTTTGTCCCTTTTAAAGCTCTTCAAGGTCTTCAACACCACATCATCAGTAACAGGGTTGCCAATCCTATCACAGTCCAGCTGCCGAAAAAATCGTGGGAGATGTTTGGTAACTTCAACCTTCTTTGTCACACAGAGTCCAGTCTGTTCAACATATGCAGCCTGGAAATGACACCTCGCCTCTCTCTGGATAGAAGTATTATCATAGACTACAGAGCCATCCTCCTTCGTGGCTTCACAGAAGGCATTAGAAAGGCGTCATTTGTTAGCAAAATGATGAAAATACTTCGTGTTTGAGTCCCCTTCCTGAAGCCAAATTGCCCTGCTCTATTAACGAAGAGTCTCTTCTTTATGCAGCAAATTTTGCAATGTTCAGCTTCAAGCACAACCAAGGATTGATTTCTGCCAACAAAGAAGTAGTCAACAGGTGTTGACTCAAATAATGTATGGATCTCGTCTTTGATACACTCAAGATCCAGATTGATGGATTTCTTTTTTATGCGCTCCCATACCACTACTGCACGCCTGACATTGTTCAGAATCCACAGTAAACTCTCCAAGGAGCTCATCCTACTCAATACACACCTAGCAAGAGACTCCCATTGATCCTATATCAGTTGATTGAAATCTACATCGAGTAGCTAGGAAGGATTAAATTTGAACGGATAAGGGCAAAAGGTAGAATCAAAGTCTAATTGGAGACAAATAGCCTTATGGTCAGAAAAGCCAATCAACCATGTCCAAGTCCTATATTTATCGATGGTCTTGCAAAGACCCTCCGCCATGAAAAATTGGTCTAGTCATAGGCTATCCCCTAGCTCCCGACCCAACCATTCGACCAAGTTGGGCCTAGCACCCCAACAACAATATCGCTCAAATGCGCGTCATCGAATATCTTTAAGAAGTAATCTGTAAGTGAGTCGACCAGTCGACCAACACCCCAAACTTCACTAGGGGATAAGGTAAAGTTGAGGTCCCCGGCAAGGATTAGATTAGGGAGGATTAGCCACCCATCACGGATCAGTCTGTCTCAGAACCTTTGTCTATCCCTGCAAGGAGCATATATGTTTAAGATTACATGTTGGTCAAAACCCTTACACTGTCCTGAGAGGAGAATACCTGCACTGGTAGCAAAAAGCTGAAGATCAGCAATAGGAGGGTTCCATGCAACTAAGCAACCCCAGAAAGGCCATCCGAATCTACAGCAGAAGCACGCCATCCCGGCTTGATCCGAAGAAAGAAGTCACATGCAACGGTAGCTTCCAACATTGTTTCCTGAAGTAAGAGTATGTCCACATGTAAATGATCTATTAGTCTCTTCAGTGAAACTCTTTTGGGGCCATTGCACATCCCTCTCATGATGAGGGAGGAACAGATCATTGGTAACTCATGGAAGGGGTCGCCTCTCTAACAGCCCGAACAGATAAACTTGGAACTTCTGCACTGATAGAAGTTAAACCTTCCTTTGATTGAGACAAGGGATTAACCGTAGGAGAACCGCCTGAAGACACCCTAATAGTGTCTTTGACAGAGTTACAGTTATCTCGTCCTTTCTTGGGCTCTCTATGCTTTCTAATCGAAACATTTGCGGCTCTGATGGACGAAATGTGCAAGACATGAGGAGAATATTGCTCATCTGCAGAATAGTTAGGGAGTGGTTCACAAGATGTCAAGCCCATAGCTAGACTCTGATCGACCTCACATAATGTAGGTTGGTCGGACAAAGGAGAGGAAGAGACAAGGATGTTCAAGGGAGACACAACAGCCTTGCTCAAGGGAGGGAAATCACGGTCAGTGAAGGGTGGAGGTCCAGAGAAGTCCATAGGAGAAAGGGTTTGAGTGTCATCAGAAAGCCTTTAGTTAGGGGGATAGGTCTAATCATAAACGGGAAACAACAGGGGAGACAACCCCGCCAGGTCTTCATGGGCAGCCATATCCCTAGACAGGGAAGACCTAAAACCTGGGGCATCCACAGAAGGTGAAGTGCCATCTCTGATAGCGTCCTTCTCTAATACCACCAGGCCTTCAAGTATGTCAATAGTTGAAATGAAGTTAAGGAGTAGCGGGACAGTCTCTGCAAACTTACCAACAAATGAGATTGCAGAGACTCTGTCCAGAGGCGGAGGGAAGCTAAGATCCTTTGCCAGGTCAGGAGAAGACTTAGGAATGTACTAGTGTGCAGGCTGTCGTGTAGCAGCCCTCGGACAGAAGGTCTTAAAATGACCAGTTGCACGACATTTATGGCATCAAAAAGGAAGGCGCCAGCAATCTAGTGGTTGAATGAAGGGTCCCTCATCCCAGAAGACTTCAACCTCGGCAGGCAACCCTTCTTCAACGTCCATTTCCACAAGAATCCATAGGGAGACCCTCTCAAATCCCATCAGTTGGTCATCCTCCATCAGGATGAAGCGGCCAAGGGATTCTGCGATCCCCATGAAACCCTTGAGGTTCTAGCAGTGCACCAAGAAGTCTGGTAAGATCACCCAGAGGTGTCTCTTAACAATTTTTTCGATGTGGAGGTCGAATCTAACATGCCAACGTCTGAGAACTAGCGAACCATGACCAATTACCCAAAACTATCCTTCGATGATGGCTATGTCCTCTTCAGAAAGAAACTAGAAGATAATCCAGCAATTAGCCACCAATTAGACCCGAGGAATGGATTTCACGAGAGGCTTTCAGGCGACCCGGATCCAATCCAATATCTCAGCACGACTGAGACTGATAAACTTGAAACGGCCTACAAAAATGCGTTTCGAAAGAGCTTCCACACACTCCATGGTCACGTCCTTGCCAAAAACACACACAGGTCTAGTGCCTTTAACTTTCTCCAGCTTGATATAGTTAGAAGGACGATCACCATGACCACTTAGTCTCCCAGATGGTTGGTGAACATGCCCCTTGGGTGGGCCAGGGAGAGAAACACTATCATCTCCCCCACAATCCCTGAGGAAAACGAGCCTCCTTATTCGGTATGTTTTCCCGAGGAGGCAGTGAATGCATATAGGATACTTTCACCCGGGGGTTCGAGCGTACCCGACCAGCCATCACTGACCCGAGCCCTTAGCAGCCAGTAAAACAGGGGTCACACTCCTATCAAGACATCTAGGATAGAGGAGCCTCGGTCAGACAGGAGCGGCAGAGTGGAATAATGGACTTAACTCGGAACAGGCACCAACATTCACATCGCGTCTAAGAATCCTCAACCTCATAATCATACAAATGAACCAACGAGTCGACTACCAGCAAACATACCATATGGAGGGAGATGCTCCCATGGCCGCCATGAACGCACCAGTCTTCAAGAATCATCAAAACATGCCACCCAACTATGCACAGAAACATGCCGCCCTTGAACCTGACAATACGGGCACCTACAAAAAAAATATGCCGCCCAACTATGCACAGAAATAATAATTCAATTATGAAAATTAACTTCGTAGAATATGTAGCACTTAATGCACATGACAAATTCAAAAAATGATACGGGCACCCAATATGCCCCTCCAACTATTTACATAAATAATAATACAACTATGAAAGTTAACTCAGTAGAATATTTAGTATTAATTCACAAACAAATTCAAAAAATGTCTTGCCACATTTGCATAAGAATTATAAACAGCTCTGAAATGAAACTGAAGGTATATATATTTTGATGAGCCCATAAATTGATATTCCTGTAATTCCAATCTTTGCGATTTCTTATCAAAAGGCCCTTGCACCTCATGTGAAATTTACATAATAATAAGTGTTTTGTTTTGTTGTTTTATTTGTACTTAAATTATTTTATTGTGTTTTATTTGTACTTAAATTATTTTATTATGTCCCCGCCTGAGGGGATATATATGAATCGCTCAAGGCGATTATTTGAAGTAATTTGTTGCAACTTTAACAAAATCATATCATTTTTGCTATAGTTTGTATTAAAATTTTTTTGGGAATTATTTAAATATTGATTTATTTTGTTTTTTATTGGTTTATACAGGTGACGTAGGCATGGAACTTTGTGCCCCAAGATCCGACGGTGGGCTAACGTCAGGAGCATTAATCGGTTAGGTGTATTAATCTTGAGCATTTTAAAGTTTTTTGATAGGCGTCCAAGAATTGCATTGTCCAAAGAAATTTGTAAGTGAATATATTCTTAATGTTTTTGTACTTACCCCTCTTATTGTGAAATTAACTTTTTACTTCAAACATTCTGACATCTCAATTCTGCCCACTGCTCTCTTTGACATCTTTGAAATCTGGTGCACCTTCCAGCTGACCTATAAGGATCCTCGGGCCTATCTACATGCATCAGGAGCGTGGATATTTGCATGCATTTGTGTGGCATGCATTGGGAGCCTCTGGAGCCTGGATATTTGCATGCATGCATTTGTCTCAATGCATGTATCTTCTAGTTGTAACACAAACAATCCATCTGGTATAATGTCTTCGACCTGGTGTGTTACAGATCGGGTATAAAATGTAGTTATGCTTCATCTAAAGTTCTGGGATTCCCATTCAAAAGTGCATCATGAAACCTTTTCGATAGATGAGCAGGCAAGAATAAAAACCCACTGTAATGGAAAATAGTCAGGCTTGAAGGCTCACGGAGAGATGATAAAATAAGTGCCAGTAACATACCAAAACGAGGCGCCCATACCAAAACAAACAAAAGTAAGTATGGTTTACAGTTACTACTGTATTGTACTAATTCGATCTCCATTTTCTGACATTTTTTAAATATAAATTAGAGATTAAGTGCCATCCAGCTCATGCTGTGCACACTTCAGGTTCCACTGCAATATGTGTCTGGCTCTTTATGTATAAAAAGACGGGCATCT
This sequence comes from Pseudotsuga menziesii, assembly GCA_001517045.1. NCBI lineage: Eukaryota > Viridiplantae > Streptophyta > Pinopsida > Pinales > Pinaceae > Pseudotsuga > Pseudotsuga menziesii. The sequence goes on from LPNX011232694.1 coordinate 567,446, forward strand.
ATAATGACTAGTAAAGTTCGGCCATCCAGGCATTGAAGGATTAATAATGGCAGCAACCCAAAAAATGTTTGTTATGCTGGTTTTTTGTGTGATAGTTATGCAGGTAAGTTTGTTTGATTAAGGCTTGTATAATCTTGATAATAGTACAAATCAGGTTTATTGAAAATAGTTATATGTTACTGTGAAGCAGGGTTTTGCCTTGGAGATAATACAACGTCAATTGCTGCAAACAGGTATGCTATTCATTATTGAGATTACGATACTGTGTAAGATTGAATGGGATTATGATACTGTATTCATTATGAGATTATGATAGTGTGTGCAAGATTGAATGGGAGTCATATAATTAATGGAGACGGTATTGGTTTTTGTTTTTCTTGATCAGCGATATATTTTTATACTTGGTTCCATGAAATGCAGTAGATGCCACAAATAGCATAGACTGCCCAACGCTATGTGATGGGCGGTGCGCGTTGGCTGGAATGGCGAGCGGATGCCTTCAATTCTACCTTATATGCTTCCTGAATATTATATCTGAGCCAATCCACTAAGTGAAGATGCCTCAGAAGTGAACAATGATATCGTAATAATATTCTCTTTTAAGATTGGGTTCCCCCAGAAAAAAGAAAATGATAGAAACTTTTAGAATTCAAATGATATAAGCATTTAGAATTTAAATGACCGTCTAATGTTTAAAAATTGAAGGTTTGTTAATGATAGAAACATTTAGAATTCAAATGATATAAACGCTTACAATTGAAATAACTGTGTAATGTTTTGTTTCTAGCATTTGGCATGATTGTTAAAGGATAATTAAATCAACCAGGAATGAATTGTATTTGTTATTTTCCACATTATATATTATGTTATCCACTTACATAACAAAATGCACTGCAATAATGTTTATGGTGTAACACCCTCCTGGGAAGTTTATTTACGAAGCATTGGTAGAGAATTCCATCATAGTTGTAGGCAATTATGGTTATTATAATTACTATTAATGAACTGTTATTTGTTGGGTAAGTGAGGCGCAGTAAGTACATATCGGTAAAAATGGGTGATTCAGCAGAATAAATTGAGGATAATTAGATACTCCTTCAAGTTCCTTCATTGGAAGAGGTTAAAGAGACCATTTTTCTCCATGTCTGGTAGTAGTGCGCCCGGTCCTGATGGCTTTACTGGCCTTTACTCATTGCTGGCACATTGTGGCTTGTACACAAGGGTGTAGGTAGGTACGCATTCCAAGAGTCACACAAGTTAAATTATGATGAAAAAGCCAGTAAACAGTGGAATCTCCGTGTCTAGTGTGATAGAAAAACCTACATGCAGCTTCATCCATAATTGTCAGTGAATAAATAAGGGTTTGAGAAAATGTTGGGCAATCTTTAAAAAATTAGAATTTAAATGAAGGTTTATAAACTTCTCTAATAAACTCATATTTACATATATGAATTCTCTTCTTGGTGCTTTATATACCATCACCATCTTCATTCCTTTTCTCATTCTGCACTGAATTTTGTACTGTACTTGATGCAATCCATGATATAGCCTGAAATATCAATGAAAAACAATAATATGGAAAAACAGTACTTCTTTGGGAGATTTTTGAGTGCTCTACTTCTTCTCTATGTTCTGCTTATTTTTCCCTGTGGGTGGGCGTCATATGGGCTACAATGCGACCCCATTGCTGAAGAATGTGATCTCGTTAAAGCCGAGGCCACAATGGATTCAGGCTATACCTTTCCTGAGGATAGCAAGGAGGGAGAGGTGAGAAACAAGAGGAGAACTATGTCTAATTGTGTGCCCTCTGGAACATATGGTTATCCTCCAGGCGATTGCGACTGCTACGCTAACTTAAAAAACTCCAAAGGCGGGCATAAATGTCCTTGGAACTACTTTGCAATATTGTGTTGTAATCTCAGAATGTATTCATGCTCTGAATTTTATTATTCCTTAATCTGGTGACGCAAATCAAGTAGCTTTATGTTAGCAATTTCACCTGGGAATTTCTTGTTGTCTCTGTGTTATTTAACTCTTTTAAGTGAAAACAGTGATTAACTCGGTGGTTACGGCTCACCTTTTGATTCTGGTGAATTTTATATTAACTTTTCCAAAAATGTGTGTTGTCAGAGAGGATAGGGAGGATAGGGAGGGTTACATTTCTCATCATTCCAAACCCTTTACCCCATTTCTCATTCCGTTCCTGTCTCACGTTCTGTTTTACCTTTGCATTTCTGGCAACGTAGGATTTTATGGGAGAGTATAGTGCTAACGATTTTGGATAAGCAAAGTTAGTGTAGAGGTTACATTTTAACCGATGTTTATTGAGTCAAGAAATCCTGGAAGATATTTTTTTTAGATTTATTAATTGTTCTAAACTAGTTTCTCTTTCTTAGTTTTTGAGTGCCACAGGCTAACGTCAGCGACATTAACTTAGTTTTTTCATAATCATACATACGTGTCTATGCTTGCAACATAACGCATAGTTAACAACTTTTCCATTTTGGCCTTGTTCTGTCGAATGCTCTGATTGTTCTGCCATCTCTATCACCTACTGAGACTTGCTCGGAAGTACATGTGCCATCTGCAACCATTAGCCATCTCTACCACCGACTGCCATCCATACCACCATGCACTCAGTCGCACACCTGCATAGCCCTGCACTTGCCACGTCCAGGATACATTGAGTTCTCTGTACTGTTGAAATGTCATACTTTATAATGGTATGTGAAAACACATGTTTCTTCGTTTTTCATGTTTTTCAAAGCCGTGAGAGGGTTGTGCACCACAGATGTCGTCAAGTCTATTACACTATCGGGGAGACTTCGCTCGCTCATGGAGTCCTCATTCAGGTTTCCCATAAGTAATGAAATGCATATTAATGTCATTGAATCCAACCTTGATTTACACTCAAAAAACCGAACCAACAAATAAATATATATAGCCGACGCTTTCATAAATCTAAAACGATTGAACAACTTTTGGTTAAAATTTCTGGGACAAAAACTCGGATCGATTCACAGTGCTCACGGAGTTTCGATCGAAACTTAATCATAAGACAGGCATGAGTTAATGTGTGTATAACAACTGGGCTGAGGGGAAAGGAGATGGAGGAAGAACATAACAAGTTTTCCCTTTTTCACATACAGATATTGTCAAAGCAAGCTATAGGTAATCCCAAATAGGATGATATGTACTTTTTCTTTGATTGTAATAGGTATTGGAATCCTATGATACGTAAATAATTTTTTTCACAAAATACTTTTTCCTTTGATCTAATGAATAGCAAGAAAGAGGTATTTTTCTTATTCAAAAACCAAAGCAATACGTAATTATTGTTCTTGTATATAGGTAATCGTTCTTGTTTATGTCTAGAGTGGCTCCCATAACTGCAGAGGATCTATGTCATTTGAAATAGGCGGATACGTATGGGTGTCTTCCCTATGATCAGCTTGAAGCCTTGAAGTGACGGGATGTAAAAATTGCGATATGAGACTTCATCATATCCATTGATGATGGTTATGAGATTGCCATTTTGCTTAGTAATGTGGGCCACCTCTTCTTGTGTGGAAGCCAATTGTGATTCCAGCTCTGATACTTTATTCTGGAGATCATTAATTACTCTTACACACCCACGGACAGGGTCTCGAACTCTTAATAGGACTTTTGGAATACAAGAAATTATTTGCAATTCCCTTTTAATTTTTTCACATTGCATCCAAGTCTGTATTTGGGCCCTGTATTTGTACTTTAATGACATTCTGCCAGTCTGTACAAGTACATTTATGGATATAAATGTCCCGTTCCTTCCTGAAAAATTTGAGTTAAATGCTTGGTAATGGCTATATTTTGTATACAGGTAGAGAAGAGAATATGCAGACCAATGTCTTTGAGTAGATTGTATATAATTGATCCGAGTTTTTTTGATTCAGAATTGTGAACACGGCCGATTTCATCTTGTATATATCACTAAACGTCTGCTATCAGTTGAACTAATGGAGGACTTTCATTGAAATCTATGTTATTCATTTGGGCTGAGGGAGGACTTTCATTATACCTTTGCTAGTATGGAGTAATGCAGAAGCTCCATTCTGTCTTTCATTCACATAGTCTAAATGGAAATTTCACATACCCATTTTATTCAACTAGGCTAACCAGAATTTGAATTATACATTTGAGCTAAAGAACAATTTTGTGAAAATTGGTTATTCATATATGGTGGTAGATCAGAAGAAAAGAATAGACGCCTGAAGAAATCGAAGTCCATGGTGAAGCCAGTGGGACATGAGCCCCTTCGAGCAGTTTTTGGCTCCGGTTCCTTGGATTCGGCAACAGTAACATCTGAGAAGAAAGAAGCAGAGGTTATTTCTGAACAAGATGTTGACAACGCTGCAGATATTTTTATCAACGGGTTCCATAGGGACTTGGAATTTCAAAGGACGTTGTTTGATCCTCAATACTATGGCTACCTGGAAAGATCTACTAGTTAAATATCAGTTATGTCTATGCTGATGACTTGTCTCAGTAAAATACTAAATGCCTCTTGACATGCAGATTTCTGTGCAGTTACACTCATAATAAAGTGTTTCCAAAGTAATATAAGTGTAATTAGCAATATTTTATTTCTAACTAGACTATAGGTAGCTATTTATATATACAGGATAAGTACATGCTATATTTTGTATCTAACAGAGCATTTGCATTAATTTATGGTTTTATTGCTTTTATTTTGAACTTTGCTTGGAGGATGTTGTTGATTTTTTTAGCAAATACCTTCGTGTGAACAGAGAAGCGTTCTCCATTTCTCGCCTTGAGCTCATTATCAATGATGTTAGGTAAAGAATTTTTAATGCTCCTTTTTTTCAAAACTATACTTTATACTTCTTAAGTTCCAGCTAATGTTTAAAGCTTTAATGGAAATTCTTCGACGCAGGGCTGAGCTGGAGAACAGAAATGAACGATTCGATGTCATAATAGTAGACCTCAAATCCTAGAGGTCCTTGTTATCAATTGTACACAAAATATTTCTCTGAGCTTGTACCAAAACCAAACGTGAGCCACAGAGGAGTGTTCGTTACTCAGGTATAACATCATAAAATCGGTCAAACGATTATAGAAACTATTTCTTGACAGTTTCTTTTGCTGCATCACTTTGTACATCAATTAACAAGATAAACAATAAGTTTATCATAATAATAATGCATGCATGTTTCTGGTAGTACTGTAGTTTTAGGAGTCTCATCGATAATTGCAGCTAACTTTAGTTCGAGGCTTGAGTTTCATTGAGTTCTATTAATCAACTTTCATTAACGAAAAACACCAGTTGAGCACAATAGCACTGAAAGATCGAATATCCCTTGTATCACAATGTCATCAAAGCGTTTATGGTAGAGTACGTATTAAAGGGGAGATTTTTTTTACTATGATCGGCTCTATCCCCGGGTGTATTTCAGTTTTAGTGCCATATAGGTGGGACCAGACGTGTAATTCCTGGGTGGTTGCCATCCTTACTGGGTGGACAATAAGCTCTAGGCTCAAGCAGGCAGGAATCTCTATATATCACCAGGTAGGTGGCAAGGTCGAGGAGTTATAGATCATAGATCAGTAGGTATAGAAAGAGATCTAAGGAGGTATAAAGATCCGAGCAGCAATCGAGATATGTACAATTAGCAATATCGAAGATATCAGGTCTACGGTTCGTTTGGTTTAATTCATTCTCCCACCTGGCTCCCCCTGCTAGGGGGTATAAACCTTACATAAGCGAAGCATCGCATTTTCTTTCTCTGTGGACGATTAACTTTACGGAGCTGGCTTGCTTTGATGATAGAGGGAGGAACCCAAGATGCTAACTCCATGCGGATATCACTTTGCCACATGAATAAAATGGATGCGTGTATCATGTGCCATGTTAATGAGTTGTTCTGTTGACACCATCAATCATGAACAATTTGCACAATTAAACCTATGACATGATCTTAGAAGCACCAGATTACATGATCCAAACTTACCTTACCCCTCCTTTCTACTGTGGGTGAAAGGGAAACAAGGTCAAAAGTATGATATAACTTACAAATTGTTGCCTTAATTGACACGGTCTGGTGAAAAAGAGCATAGTGAGGCTCCCCTGATGCTTTCCTGAGTCTTGGGTCCATGGCATATACTCAGGATTATACTTCTTGAATTTCAGCTCCTTGCTGAGGACGATTGTCTCGAGCCCCTCGCTACTACGGAGGATGATCGACAGGTGACACGATCTTATAATCATATTTTATGAGGTAAATAATGTATTAGATCATGAACTTTAATTTTCCTTAAATATCCAAAACCAACAGCTATATGCGTGGCATACACGTACCTCAAATTTATTGAGCTGGTCCTTGGGCCTTGGCACACAGTATATTTACATAATCTCCCCAGTGTAGACAATCCTCCAGCATTAACTTTGGGTTGATGAGGCAATAAACATCTAGATTTCTATTATACTCCACTTGGAACTTTTTCCGGCCATCTGTCCATTGCCTCTTTGGGAAACATCAAGACGGAGGAGTGTATACCTTAAACCAAATCAACCCGCCGGAATCCGGCAGAGGAGGAGTGTTTAAATTGTGAATTCAACCATCTAGATCCTTTTAAAATGCAGTAATTAGCTTAGAACAGAGAATTCTTAATGCTAATTCTTCCTAGCCATTTTTCATTTGGTCAGACTCTTCATGTAAGACCGAGGAGTACTAGGCTAAGGTTTTCAGTCTTTTTCCTTTCTCTGATAAGAGAAACGATGGATATGGAAACCAACTATTTGGAGTCTGCACAGAGAAACGATGAATATCGAAACCGACTATTTGGAGTCTTTTGCGCAGGTACAACTACTATATCATAAGGTTTATCCTTTATTTACATTCAGTAATTCTTGTTTTAATTTCCATGCTAATACTGGTCATGGTTACAGTAAAGCGAGGAGGGTTCTCTCCGAGGGTTCTCTCAAAGCCCTCGATTCTTTGTGTAGTCTTAGAAGCCTTTGAAAAATTTAACTATAAGGGTTTTGTAAATGTGTGTTCAAAGTTTCAGTTTTTTTTAATCATTAACTCTCATATTTAAATTTATTTGTCTTATAGCAATAACTATTAACAATAGCGGCGGACATTGCCACGTCGTGGCTCTTGTTTTAATTTATTAATTTGATAGGTATATTTTTAAATCTTTATTAATATAAGAAAGTTTTATGGTATGGAAATTAAATCAAATTAATTTGAATTTTTAATAAACAATATATTATATATTTATAATTTTATTATTATATAAAATAATAAAAAATATATATATACTATTATATAAATTATACAAATTAGTATATAAACTATTCATATTAAAAAACAGTATAGACTATATAATGCATCTATAATTTCATGCTATTATCCACAATTCCATGCTCTTTCGGCACTTGGCTACCTATGTAGCCTTGTTTCTTACTAGGATAATCTTCAATTTGGTGGTATTTCTGAACTCTATTTCTAATTTTGCTTTTACCAGGTTTAACTCTAAAGCCATCAATGCTCAACCCTTGAATGGAATCTTTGGTTTAATAAACAAATTGAAAGCCAAAGGGTGTTCAAAACTATTCATTATTTTTACGAAGTTGAGAGTCTGATGTTGGTGTTTTGTTTTTCCCATGTATTGAAACTTTGAGAGTTGTAAGTTTATGTGGGTGTTTTTATAGGTGTTTTCCTAAGATCAATAGTTCTTAGTCATTATTGGGCCTTCTCCATTGTTCTTAGTCATTATTGGGCCTTCTCCACTGTTATAAATGGAGACATTTTCATGTATTCATATCATTAAGATCAATAGATCGTTGCTTCTCTTGTAAAAGGTTTTGGATCTTGCTCTGAAGGAGTTCTTCATCCAACTCATAATGTTCAACAAGAATTAATGGAATAGTTTGATATGACAAATCTTGGTTTTCTGCATTATTTTCTTGGTATGCAAGTTCTTTAGTCTTCAGAAGGGATCTTTATTTTCAGCAAAAATATGCCCTTGATTTACTTCGGTGCTTTGGTATAGCCGATTGTAAGTCAATCCTACTCCATTTCAGTCAAGTGTTACTCTTTCTACCATCTACTCTTCAACACAAGTCAATCTGTCATTGTATCGAAACTAGTTAGGAGTATATTGTATCTAATTCATACATGTCCTAACATCTCCTCTGTAGTTGGGATTGTGTCTCGATTCTCTGCCAAGATACTCATGAGAGTCATTGGATGACATCAAGGTGCACTTTCAATTACATTTAGGGCACTAGCAATTTTGACATTCAGTACACCTTGGGTGCTTCTTAGCTTGAGGATTTCACTATTTCTGATTGGGTTGGTACCATTAATGATTAGAACACTTATAGCTTTGTTTATCGCCTTGGGCTTGCTCCTATTTCCTGGTCTTGTAAAAAGCAATCAACCATTGCATTATTTTCTGCAAAAGTTGGGTATCGTGATGTCATTCTTTCTAGTCAAGAAGTCATTTGGATTTGACAACTATTTATAGAGTTTAACATTCCACAAGATCAACCCAATACACTTTGGCATGATAATTAGAGTGTCATACACATCTCTTGCAACCTAATAGAGCATCAAAGGACAAAGCACAAAGCATGCTGAGATTCACATGCACTTAATTTGGCAACTCATCCAAAATGGTGTTCTTTATTAAATTGAGCACATAGATCTGTGGACAAACACACAACTCACAAGATAGATCACACAATTTACTCAGCAATTGAAGAATGAAATAGTGCAAAAATGGCTTACAACTATGAATGCTTTCATTAATCAAAAAGTAATTAGATGATTAATTACAATGTAATACAATGGCTAAATAGCCACATGTAATTCGAATCCACGTGAGGAAATTCGAATTGATTAGACTCTACTGACTGTAGGTAACTAAGACCTTGTCTAAATCATTATTGGAGGACTCAATAGTATTAAATTGAACACATAGATCTGTAGACAAACACACAACTCACATGATAGATCACACAATTTACTCAATTATTGAAGAATGAAACAGTACAAAAAAGGCTTGCAGCTGTGAATGCTTTTCATTAATCAAAGAGTAATTAGATAGATAATTACAATGAAGTACAATGGCTTTAATAGCCACAAGCAATTCGAATCCACATGAGGAAGTTCGAATTGATTAGACTCTACTTGATTGTAGGTAACCAAGACCTTGTCTAAATCACTATTGGAGGACTCAATAGTTAACTAACCTTGTCTAAACCATAACCGGAGTTCATCAGAGCTCTAAAACACAACTCAAGTGTTACATTCAGTGTTGACTAAGGTTAACTGACTGTGGTAGGTGAGAAATGCGCCCCACATGAGTGCAGTCAAGTAAACCTAGCGCTAACTAAATGTAGAGGACTAGAACTTAATGTAACTGACTCCTAACTTAGCTTGACAAGTCATCAACTGAAGTGAACTGACCTTGGTTGGTTTCGGCACTCCCAGTGGCTTCCTAAATTGTAGGGATTGGTCTAGGAGGCTCCTAAACTAATGCAATCAAGTGCAATCAGTCGCAGTGAGCCTCAATTAGTGTTCCCCACACTTTAGTAACTGAAACATGTGCCCCAATTAGGCCAAGTGGACCCAATGGTGTTAATGACTATAAATAGACTGGATGGACTCCCGATTTAGACATGACTCCTAATTTAGACATATGACCAAATTTGGACAAGGGAGAATTAATAATCCTAACACCCCCCCTGAATGCTAACTTGGACAATCTATGGGCCCTGGTAACTAAGACCATAGGTCACCCATTACATCAAGTAAAGTAAAGTAACTGCTCAAAAACAAGGTGCTGGGGAAAAAACCACATGGGAAAAAATCCCCCCCTCTAATTAAGCAGGTAGAATCAAGATCAATTTGGTTCTTCTGTGCACAGGTATCCTGGGTCCTGGAATGTGAACCTATCCATCATTATGTCTGGAGGAATCTTTCTCTTTGGAAGAAGAATGATATGCTCAACTAAATCAGAAATATAGACAGCTGCCGGATGAAGACTGGACCCATGTAGAGCAACTGAAGTCAACTGAAAAGTGAGAAAAGGTTCTTGAGAATTCAGAGAATGTGAGGAACACTCAAGAAAATGATATGTTGCAGCCATGAACAGCAAACCATGAGTGGTAAGAACAGCCCCAAGTGTTAGGAGCAGGTGTCCAGGCAGATGCAAAAAATCTTCCTCTTTACTAGTTATGTGAGGAGATGAGCATGTGATCAATGGTAGAGAAGCACTGGGATTGTTGAGAGAGAATGCTTGAGCTCCATAGTCTGATATAGCATCTGAAATAGATAATGAATCACATAATAAAATATCAGCAACCTCATATGAGGAAACTAACACCAAATCCCCATTAGCAGTTTTGAAGAGAAAGTGCGGTACTTGATTTTTCACACCGGAATTGGTGACAGCAGCTACAAGCATGACTGAAGGATTTTGGATTTTAAAATATGAACCAAATAATATCATATCATAAATTCAATCAGATATAAATAGGTTCAAAACAGATCCAAAACTGTGAAATGGAATCAAATCCCCAGCAGCAATTTTGTAGGAGACTTGCGGTACTTGTTTCTTCACACCGTTGATGAGAACAGCTGCAAGCGGTACTGAAAGATTATGAATTTGAAATATTAAACCAAGAAATACCAAATCATATCTAAATAAGATCATATCATATCCAATAAGGTTAATATCATATTCAAATAAATGGTTAAACGAGACGGTGGATGCACAGCTTTCTTCTTCTTCAAAATTCTGAATTTTGGTGCATGCAATCCTGCAGGAATTTGCTGGAAAATATAGATCATGGGGAGCGAATGGATCACTCTAGTAATCTGATATTTCTTCCAAAATATCCAAGGTATCACATATTTTCACACCAGCAGCAACATTAGAGGGAGAAAAATCAAATTTCTCTTCACTTTCGGAAGCAATTACTGGTAAATTTTGCACAGAATTTAAAGGAAAATCATCGGTGAATGTTTGCATGGAAGTGCAACAGAATTTTTCTTCAATATCAGAGATTCGAATGTCTTCTTCTATTTCAAAAATATGAGAAGATGAGATATCAGAGATCTCATGAACTTCCGGAGCATCGAGAGAAGGAGCCACTGCATGGAGACTGACTTCAATTCGAATTGACTGTGTAAAAGTTTCTGCTTCTTCTTCATCTTGAACAACTTCATCAGAGAGAGTGGAGGCCGATATTTTTGGATCAAGGATGCTTATGGTGCTGGATGTGCTCTCCAAAGTGCTATTATGATCCTCATCAATCATTCCAAAGCTTCTATCCAATCTTGTCCAGAGTTCCTGTGGATCTTTAATAGATCTACTAAGGTAGCGCAAGCTAGGAGAAAGAGCCACTTTCATTATTTTGAAAGCTACATCCTTTGCATTTAGTAAGCCATTTTCACTCTCAAAATACTTTCTACCAAGTCCATTAGACACCCAAAGGAGATCTTGTCTTTTCAGAAATATAATTATCTTCGCATTCCATTCATAATAGTGTGAGGATTTGGCCAGAAGAGGAACTGATGAATCCATTCAAAGTTGTACCTGCAAAACAAAAAAAATGATCCAGTAGGAGATCTGAGGAGGAGAAGTGCCTTGTCCGCCGAGGCTCTGATACCATATTAAATTGAGCACATAGATCTGTAGACAAACACACAACTCACATGATAGATCACACAATTTACTCAATTATTGAAGAATGAAACAGTGCAAAAATGGCTTGCAGTTGTGAATGCTTTTCATTAATCAAAGAGTAATTAGATAGATAATTACAATGAAGTACAATGGCTTTCATAGCCACAAGCAATTCGAATCCACATGAGGAAGTTCGAATTGATTAGACTCTACTTGACTGTAGGTAACCAAGACCTTGTCTAAATCACTATCGGAGGACTTAATAGTTAACTAACCTTGTCTAAACCATAACCGGAGTTCATCAAAGCTCTAAAACACAACTCAAGTGTTACATTCAGCGTTGACTAAGGTTAACTGACTATGGTAGGTGAGAAATGCGCCCCACATGAGTGCAGTCAAGTAAACCTAGCGCTAACTGAATGTAGAGGACTAGAACTTAATGTAACTGACTCCTAACTTAGCTTGACTAGTCATCAACTGAAGTGAACTGACCTTGGTTGGTTTCAGCACTCCCAGTGGCTTCCTAAATTGTAGGGATTGGTCTAGGAGGCTCCTAAACTGATGCAATCAAGTGCAATCAGTGGCAATGAGCCTCAATTAGTGTTCCCCACACTTTAGTAACTGAAACATGTGCCCTAATTAGGCCAAGTGGACCCAATGGTGTAAATGACTATAAATAGACTGGATGGACTCCCGATTTAGACATATGACCAAATTTGGACAAGGGAGGATTAATAATCCTAACAAATAGTTAACTGACCTTGTCTATATCATTATCGAAGTTCTAAAACACAACTCAAGTGTCTAATTCAGTGTTAACTAAGGCTAACTGACTGTGGTAGGTGAGGAATGCGCCTCTCCTGCATGCAGCCATGCAAACCTAGCGCTAACTGAATGTAGAGGACTAGAACTGAATGTAATTGACTCCTAACTCAGCTTGACTAGTCACTAACTTAACTCAACTATTGAAGGTTGGTATCGGCACTCCCAATGGCTCCTAAATTGTAGGGATTGATGAGGCTCCTAAACTGATGCATGCAAGTGCAATCAGTGGCAGTAGGCCTCAATTAGTGTTCCCCACACTTTAGTAACTGGAACATGTGCCCCAATTAGGCCAAGTAGACCCAATGGTGCTAATGACTAAAAATAGGCTGGAAGGACTCCCGATTTAGACATGACTCCTGATTTAAACATATGACCAAATTGGACAAGGGAGGATTAATAATCCTAACATTCTTAGCTTGGAGTGCTTTCCTACTGAGTCATCTTCACTAAACCTTTGGCTTCTCTTGATTTTCTTCAATTACGATCGATGCTTGGGGTGAAGGAAGTTGACCTTAGGGAGTCATATTGAGTCCTCCTTCCTTCACTTTTTGTTTATATGTTGTATTCTCTCTTTCTGGAAAGAGTTTTTTCCTACATATTTTTCTCATTTTCTCTAATTATGAGAGTTTTACATGTGTACCTTAGGAAGCCATGTTGTCAGAAACCATCGTTTTTTTCTATTTCCTCCCTACATTTTGCTTATGGGGAGATGTTAGTGTTTTGTTTTCCCAATGCATCTAGACTTTATGAGTTGTAACATGGTGTAGGTGTTCTCATCTACCTAGTTATTCTTAATTATTATTGGGCATTCTCTATTACTATAAATGAAAACATTTTTATATATTCATAACATTGAGATCAATAAATCATTGCTACTCTTGTATAGAATTTTGCCTCTTATAACCTTTGGATTACTTAACGTTTTTTCTTACATATAACATACAAAATAAAAAATCAATAATACAACCATGTATATATATATAAGAAATTCACACAAACTACAAATTAAGCCAAGAACACCAATACAACGAATCTGATTAAAACAAATCCAATACACATAAAATGGTTAAAATCCATACCTATACAACGACTCTGATTAAAACAAATCCAATACACATAAAATTATTAAAATCCATACTTGTAAAATTGTATTACTTTATACAACTATTATAATTGAAACAAATGCAATATACACATACAGTTACTAAAATCCATGAACATGCTTATAAAATTTTAGCACTTTTTAAGAAATTAAAAATTATAAGTTTAAGTTTTAGAAGCTAGTGAAATTTATAATTAAATCTATGTCTTTATTTTTAAAAATCAAATTTATAAAAATTATAACTTCAAGTTTTTAAAACTATTCAAATTTATAATTAAATTTTATATTTTTAAAAAATTACATAAAATATTTAGTGAAATATTTTTTTTTGGAGTTCTTTAGCAATTAACTAATCTCATTTTTTTTCTTCTTCACATTGTTTGGAAAACAAAATATTTTATAAGCCTCTTCACAAAAATTTCATTTTTCTTGGTTATTATGCGTGCTTAAGGCAGATATATAGCTATTGTTTAGTTATTATACATACTTAAGGTAGATATATAGCTGTTGCTTAGTTAAACAATAATTTCAACTTTAATTAATTACATTTTTTTCAAAAGTTTTTTATAAGTTTTATAAAATTTATACATTAATTTAATATTTTAAAAATAAAATTATATATAATTTAATATTTTAAAAATAAAATTATATATATATATTAAATATATTTGTTAATTTTATGATTGGTTTAATTTAGTGATTTAACTAACTTCATGTAGTGTGTAAACTAAATTGTCATGTATAAAAATAATATTTAAAAATATAAAAATTAAAAATATATAACAATGCTAAATGTCCTATAAATTAGTATCATTGATATAATATAATTAAATAATTTTAAAAATAAAAAATAATATTATTCCACCATAGATCTAAATCCTAGGCTCTATTAAGTAAAAATTAAATAAAATTTGATACTCTATTAAGTAAAAATTAAATAAAATCTGATAATGTTAAAAGTGTCTTGTTTATTAAAATAGTTATAATGAGTAGTCTTGATAGATGTTGTAACAATTACATTAATTACCTTTGACTATAGTTATATCCCTCTATAGAACTTTTATTTAGATCTAATAAACTTCAACATGTTATACAATTTCAAAATATTTATTTTGGTAATCAATTTTTTTTTCCACATACTTTTAAACTTTTTTTCATATTTCATACATTAACATATTAATAAAAGTAAAGGTTGACTTTTCTTTTCTTTTTTATTTCTAAAAATATATTTAATGGTTTATTCAAATAAATTTGATAAATAATATTTGAACTATTGAACATTACACTAGACATTTACTAAAGTTTAAGAGTTTGTTTAGTCTTTTGATTGTTAATAGAAAATTTTAGATTTTATTTTGGTAAAATTTTGTTGATAAAGAAAAGAAAATTTTATAAAATCTCTAAAAATTATTATACAATTAATATCTTCAACATTAAATATTTAATGTAAATTTGATATTTGTAAATGACAATGACATTTCCTTATTGACTTCTAATCTATATCCAATTGTTTCCATGTCAAACTTTAACTTTAACTTTAACTTTGGTCTATATACAAATATTAAATTAAGACGTTTCTAAATTGTTATATTAAATTTGGGCTATAGATAACTATTAAATGAAAATGTTTCTAAATTATTAAATTAAACCTAGGCTATGTAAAACTATTGTTGGCTTACTTTCAGTTGACCCATATTCAAATGCTTTGTTCGTCAAAAAGACCCAAGATATCGGACCGATAGAGGAGAACTCTATTTGCAACACATGCGATGCAGATGAAGTCTCACCCAAGATATCTTATGGCGACTGCCAGAACCAGGTTTCTGCAATTATATCGGGGATTTCACTCCTATAATACTATTAGAGCACTTGACCAAAAACGAGATTTATATTTATGTTTATATTCATTCATTCAAAATAATCCTCTATTGATTCGTCGACATATATAACAATATATAACATAAAGCATTAAGACATGTTTAAGTCATTCGATGTGTGACACATTTAGATATTTACAAAAATTATGCATTTGACACAAACATAAACATCAAAGATACACAGAGACAAGATATAACGTGGAAACCCATCCGAGAAAAACCACAAAGGTGCTTTTCATCTCACATGAGAATTGGTTTGGCACCTTTGGTCTGCACACTCAGCTTGCAGACTCTTCTTTAGATATTCTTTAATATTCATGCATTCTTCTCTCATCTCATGCTCTCTGGTTTTGGTCTATCTCTCTCTTTCTATGAATGGGAAATCCACACACAACCTGGATCAATTCTCTAACTAAGCAACTCTCTCTATGATTGATCAACCCACACAAGCCTTGGGTTCCTTCTTTTATAAGATTTTCATCTTTTACAATTCTTGATTCAACCATCGACTAACTCTCAACTCTCAGTTAACAAGTTGTCTCTCTATTTTAATACATCCAGTTACAACAAAAAATAGGCACTATCATCCCAAATTACAATCATGCTTTATTACTAAAAGCAAGTTTTTAGTATAAAATTAACTCTTTTCCCAAAATAAGTCAAACTCTTCCTTCTGACATGCTTTATTCCACTTCTTTCCTAGCTCCTTCCATAGCGATTTTTCGTTGTCTTGCGATCGAAATCTTCATCTTCCCGATGATTATTCTGATTGTCTTTTCCTAGTGTTGTAGAGGAAAGTGTTCCTATGGTTGGGAGTTAAGAGGCCATCAACATACCAGGGTTGAAAGACATATGTATATTGTTCTACAAGTAAATATAAGCAAGATTTGGAGATAAGTAAGGTCCATACCTGATTCACTGAAGGCTGGTCCAAGCTTTCTCTACCCCTTCGTATTGCTCCTCTTGCTCCAAGAGACCTACAAAACAAGTTTAACCTTCCTCAAACCAATTTGACTATATGAAAGTAGATTATGTTCAGTAAAACATGAAACCCTAATCTGATAAACATCAACATATAATCATAACATAGATTCAACACACATTGAATAATGATTTGGGAAGAATAAGGACATCACATCTTTATTAATCAAGTGGAAGAAGTACAGAGTTCACCTTATCCTATTGTTAGGCACCTCACAAAACCTTGATCAAGTTCATTTGTTTCTCTTATCCAAGGATCTCACAGCCTCCAAGCTCTACAACACGAGGATATTGCATCTAGGGAAAAGGTAGGTGGAATGAGAGTCCCAATTCCACCAGCATAACAATGAAAAAGTTCAAGTCCCCTCCATGGACCTCTATCCCTCTCTTATATACTTTCTTGAAGAGTAGGGGTCAAATAGGGATCAATTACAACTTCTAGATCAGTTTTAAAGCCACCTAAACCAACTCTAATTCGATAATTAATCATAATTTTATATTTTTTTGCCACTTCAAGTGAAACTTGTGGGTTTGATGAAGCAAAGTCACAAGTACAAGGTCAAATCGCGGGTTCCCTTAAGCAAAGTCACGAATGGGTCAAAAAATATCATTTTTAGGGTACTTCTATGCATTTTCAAGTTTTGTTGTCTTCAAGAAAGGTTTTCCTTACTCAGATACATTTCCAACGCTCTAGAGAATAATTCAAATAGAGTTACAAAAGTCTAGATATGGCTCCTCCAATCTAGGTGTTTTTTCAGTTACTTTCATGAAGTGTCATCATGGAAGTGTCAACATGCGATGAAAACATGGGAAAGTGGTCATAGTAGAGATGTATCATTTTAGGATATAACAGACGCCCCCTAATTTATGAGTTTAGAGGGGAAGACGATAGCCAAAATACATTGTAAAAAGGAAACATCTAAGTATGGAGTCAAAGAGACAGAGAATCCAGGATCATAGGCTCGAACAAAGGTACCTAAAAGAGAGATACATGTCAAACAAAATTGATCTCCGAGACATACATGTCCATATAAAAATGATCGCCATAAAGACACAGGAAGATCCAACATGTGTATAACTGACGTGACTATCATGGTCGCACAATATGCAAAAAGTCTCCATATAAAATCTAAAGGATCCATGGACACAAATTAACAAGTGGATCCATGCTCAATAATCAATCATAGCCACAAGAATACAAGGTGGATCTATGTCTCGGCAAATCTCATATGAAGTGTGGCAAGGTCTTGCGCAAATAAAACAATAGAAAAATACGATGATGCTACTGTCGACCCAGGGTCTTCAATCTAGACCACCCAAAGGTACGAATCCCCGCCATGCGAATAAAGGAACTGAAGTCAAACATGGAGGAAATTGTTGGATTACCAATCATTGATGAGAACTGTTAACAAATGCGAGGGAAACCACCATTAATGAAAATGTTCCCCAAGGTACCTAGTACATTCTAACAAGTGTGAATAAATGGTATTGAAGTCTAACACCCAAAGAATACATCAAGTAGAAGACATTAAGGTATTCCCACTACCCAATAGCAAGGGAAATTTCCACTGATGACTGCAATCCCCAAGGTACTGTCATAAACTCTAAATATCATTCCCAGAGCAAGATTTGTTGACGCCAATAGGAAGAAATCCTTTAAAAGGAAGGCATTAAAGCATCCTCCATCATCCAACACGAGGTAATTCAAAGACTACTTGGATCTGGAATTGGAACAAAGTTTTGGAGCAAGGACCGCAAAAGACTAGATGTACTGAACTGATACCAAGGAATGCCCGACACAAAAGGTCAAGGCAACTGCAGAATGACCAATAAAGGTTTATCCTTGAACAGTAAGCACGACAAAAAAGTGACTTAGGCATCTTTTGACATAAAGGGACCAGGATGGATACAAATATGAAATGTAGGATACATTGATAGATTCCCCATATAATTGAAAAAGGAACCAAATGGAGGAGTAAAAACTCTAAATCGAGATAAGGTCAAAACACTAGTACCTAATTGTTGATAGACTCAAACTTGGTGCTTTGTTCAAGGAGACAAGACTTGCTTCCATGATGTAAAAGACATGTTAATGAACTTCCCTTTCCATTCTTTCTTGTAAAGGTTTAACGAGTCCAAGAAAGAAAACTTGGGACCTTCTTCATTATTGGTAAGCTCGAAGAAGAGACTGAAGAATGCTTGATAAGGCACTGATTTGTGGATTTTACGATCCTGAATTAGTGGATGCTCGATGGTGTTTTCATAGTATTGAGAGTCTAAAAACTCCAAAGAAGACTCTAGGGGGGTGCTTTTTCATAAAGTTAGTCTCCTAAGTTCGAAAAAGTGTAATCCAATCCAAAGGAGAACTCTCTTAGCCCAGTAGAACTAAGGTATGCATTTTTCATAGTTAATCGACAAGGTCTGAAAAAGGGGTAAACTATCACCATATCGACGCTCCTTCATAAGTGTGCAGAACGCTCTAGTTTTAATGAGTGTGAAGGAAAGAAATCTCACTCGGAAAGTTCCATTTATTTACAAGAATGGTACGTACAACAGTAAACTCAATGCTTTATACTAGGGTTTAGCGAGCATGACAAAGGCATAAAGAATGCTCATAATCTTTTTCATGTTTAGGTCTAGAGCACAAAAAAGAGAAAAGTGAGCTCAACCAGAGTTTAGTCCTTCAGGACCGAAAAAGAGATAAATCTATACCTGAAAATACTCTTCTAGATTCTCAAGAAAATAGAGTATTCATTTTTTAGCAAGTAATCCACATGGTCCGAAAAATGGTTAAACTATCACTGATGTGAATGATCATTCAATTACTTTAACGAATCTGAAAAAACAAGTAACTCGACTATCCATTCAATTTTAAGGAGTCAGACCAAGGCTTAAAGATAACTTCATATCTTTCTCATAAAGTTTTAATGAGCCTAGAAAATTCAACTCGCGGCCTCGTTGCTTTTTTTAACAAGCTCGAAGGAGAGCAGAAAGAATGCTCTAAATGTGAGGAGACGAGTGTCAGAGGAATGAGAAACTAGTTCCAAGCACGAGGAACAAACCTAAGCATAATGCAAGGAACATGAGAAAAATAAAGAAACTCGAGAAACATCTCCTCAAGGTAAAAGGTATCAAGTTGCAAAGGCAAAAAGGTGCAAAGCTAAGCGATGACGAGGGTATAGATTATGGATTATACAACAAGCTAAAAGTGTGGAATCCTACATAAGGATCAAAAGCGTGAGCAGGGTACATACAAATGCAATTATAGCTTGAATAACAAGGCAAGGCCAGTAAACAGTTGTGAATCCAACTATAAATACTGTCTCCAAGAAACAAAAACATCGGGATCATATTCAGAAGAAATGATCTGATGCAAGTTACTTTGGTAGAAACACAAGCAACTTTTCTACCTTCTATAGAAACTGTAGTCAAGGAAAAATAGACCGAAGAATATTTTATAGTTCCAAGTCTCAATGGTTTATAATCAACAATATCAAACTCATAAGAAAAGCAAAAATCAACAAGGGAGATAGAGTCTGCAGGAAAAAACTCAGTATCACAGGAGTTTAAAAATATATAAGAAAAAACAAACCCATCAAGATCACTGACTTGTTGTTCAAAGGAAGAGTCCAAATACTCAACAAGACCAACATAAGAATATCAATCAATTTAAATATCAGGTTTACTAAGTAAATCATGGCTATATTTAGTCACAACTAAACCAACATCCATAAGAAGGTCAGACTGTATCAAAGACTCTAGGAAGACTTCATCAAAAGGAAGTAGACTATCCCAGATAGGACACAGGTCTAGACATTCAAATGGATCAATAGGGTGGAGAGCGGGCTCCATAGTCCGTATAGGGTGGATCAATTGGTCAATTGTTGGGACCGAGTCCTAAGAAGGTAGGCATGAACACAAATACTTCTTCTCAATAGAAATTAAACACAAGGGATATGAGGCCACATAGCTCACCCGTGGGGGGGTAGTGTCTACCGAGACACTAGGATTCGATAAAGGAAAGACTTGGTCTCTAGTTGGGTCAAGAGTAGGATCAATAAAATCCAACTGATTGATAGTGACAATGTCTTCGTTTTGAATAAATTACATCACACGAAAGAGAATTTACACCAAATCTTGCATGACATAAACATAATCACGCCTAAGGAGCATATTGAAGTCCAAGGGGTCCTCTATCACCATGAACTCAAATAAGATGGTCTTCCCACCCAAAGTAACAAATGTTTGAGTAAGAATTCCCAAAGTTGTACTAGTTCTTCTATCAAAATCCAATAACTGACTAACAATCAACAAAAGGCTGGGAGCTCCCATGCCTCGCCAAGCATGTGCAGATAAAATACTGACCAAGTTGTAATACCTCGGTTTCAACCCCAATTGCATTAAATTATAAATGATGTAAATAGCGTTAATAAATCATGGTGTGGAGATCAAGGAAAAGGCCCCGCATGGATTTAGTGTTCTACGTTTCAGCAATTAAAATCAACATCGATGGTTATCATGCTAGCCGATGTCACAATGTAATTTTCTACATCATGTAAAAATGTAATTAAGAAAATACCCACAAATAGCTATGTTAATGCAACATTAAAGATATGGGGGCATGATTTCACAAGGAATGGGGGGGGTATTCAAGCCCTTGAGCCAATGGGGAAAATCCAAATGTTAAAGGAAAAACCCATCAAGATGTCAACTACCCATTTTGTCTTCTTGTGCCAATCATTTATTTCTGCCAGAAGTGGTTGAGTTAGTTATTGCATGGGAATGGGAAAGGTATGGAGGTCAATTTTGAATTGGGAAAAGCACCCATTTTAGAAAAACGTGTTTTGACTTAATGGGAAAGTAAGAACCCAAAAATTCACTACTCACCCATTATGCATTTACATCTTCTTTTCCTCACGCGTGGGATAGAGCTCTTGGTGTTTTCCTCACGTTTTCAGCAGTTTCATGTGTTTTCCCCATGGTTGGGAAGTTGTTTTGTTAATGTTCAGTGGCTGGGATCTCTCCTGGGCATTTTTTTGTTGTTCCCTCCTTCACATGGTTGGGGAATTTCATTTTTGGGTGTTGTACACTCAATGGGAGAGTATATCCATGAATTGGGGGATTGAAGGGGTCGTTTTTTCCCATGTGAATCCCATAGAACATTTCTAAAATGAATTGGTCATTTTGGGTTTTTTTTCCCCATTTCATCAGTTTGTTTGGGTTGCAAACCCATCCCTTTTGGTTATGTTCTATGGTTGGGAAGGTAGACCCACTATTTGGGTGTGAATAGAGGTTGTTTTTTCCTTTGGAAGGCCATCAAATGTTTTCTGAAACGATTTGGTCACTTGGGACGTTTTCCCCATTTGCCATTTTCAATTTTGGTTCCCATGACGTTTTGTCCATACCCAAAACTTGTATTTTATTGTGTAGTGCATCCCTGTGTTGGCTTGGTTGAGTAAGTCCAAGAACCCATCTGTTAGTGAGCTGGTTGTGTTTGGATGGGATTATTGGCTTGACTGTGGGTGTAGCGTCTTATTGTGTGTGAATCTGTGTTCCCTAGTTCCTTGTGGAAATCATGCCCAACTCGGGGGTGGCAGTGGTGCTGAGAGATTGAGAACCACACTGACTTATGGTTGGGTGGAATTTTGCAGCGACATAGCTAGCTATGGGAAAGCTTCTTCTCAAGATAAGTATTTTCTTGTGTTTAACCTCTGCAATGTATTTTCTTTGTAAATTATTCATGAATATGTGGAATGCTTGAATAGGATGAATGTTGCTTGTTTTATGAGTTATGAACAACATGAATGTGTTGAATGAATGATGTTGTTGCCGCTATGTATTAACATGTATTATGCATCTGTGTATGTATTTTATGTTTCAAATAATTTTATGTTATGATCATGGGGCTAGATTGCCCGATTGAATGATAGCAGTGCCTTTAGTCGTGTCCTCTCAGAGGAGAGGGGATGCGACAGTGTGGTATCAGAGAAATGGTTGCAACATTGGGCTTTAATGGGCCAAGATGAACAGCCGACAGAGGAAAAATTACCCTATGTGGTCAGCAGCAAAATAAGCAAATGGGAGAAATTTTCCAAAATTTCTCTGAGTGTTGGAAATTGCATGTCGACTCAGTTGGCTAAGTCGAGCCAGTGAGGCTTGCAATGACTATGTCAGCAAGAAATTCTAAATTTCACTGACAAGGAAGAAAAAATTCTAAAATTTTTCTAAGTGTTGGAATAATTTCCATGTCGGCTAAACTGGTCGAGTTCTGCCGATGCATGTCGGCGTGACTGACATATTTTATTCGATACATGTCAGCGTGAAAGGCCAAGCTTGACCGATGTTAGAAGGAAGGAAGAAAAATTTTAAAAAATTTTCTCAGTATGGATTGTGTCGGCAAAAATTTGGGAGTTTCTCTAATGCATGTCGAAACAAATCAGCGAGTTTAGTTGATGCGTATCGGGAAAACTCGATGAGTTTCGCCGATGCGTGTCGGGTGAAAAAGTGGAGTTTCATCGATGCCAAGGAAAGAAATAATTTTTTTCAAAATTTTTCTAAGTGTCAAAAATTCATGTCGGAAAGAAAAGATGATTTTTTGTCGATACGTGTTAGGTGAACTCGGTGAATTCTGCCAACACGTCGAAAAAATTTTATGAGTTTCGCCGATCGGAAGAAAATGGCAAGATTGGTCGATCTGTCAGAAGAAAAATCAGAGTTTTGTCAACACATCGAAAAGTTTGGCGAGTTTTGCCAATCGAAAGAAAAAGGTGAGGTTTTTCGATGCATGTTGGGTGAACTCGGTGAGTTCTGCCGACGCATCGGAAGAAAATGGCAAGATTGGTCGATCTGTCATAAGAAAAATTAGAGTTTTGTCAACACATCAAAAATTTTGGCGAGTTTTTCCAATCAAAAGAAAAAGGTGAGGTTTTTCGATGCGTGTTGGGTGAACTCAGTGAGTTCTGCCAACGCATCGAAAGGAAACCTGAGTTTTTTCAATCGGGTGGAAAAATGAGTTTGGCTGAAACAGAAGGAGGCAATCCCCCTTGACCCCCATCGTCCCCATGAGACATTCATTATTGCAGAAAGAAAAGTAAAGTAAGAAGGATTGCTAATTAGAAAAATTGTTAAACTTAGCCAATCCAACGAAATGCATCGATCTTGACCGTTCATTCGTGCAAGAAGCAATTGGTAAGTAGTTTTTGAAATTATGAGATGGACTAACAAATGATGTTGTTAACACATTTTGTAGAGTCATAGTGAAGATTGAAAGGTTAGTCTTGGCCTGACCAAGAGGGTCAAAGAAGATCAACGCCAAGAAAATTAACAACATGGATGATGCACGAGATCCTTGTGGACGCAGGAAATATGCTATGGGGGAAAATCCAAGAGATCCACAAGAGGGCAGAAAGCCACTCCAATGTTGGAGATGTGGAGAACCCCATTTGCATCGGATTTGTCCACATGGGGAAGGCTATGTAAGGTCAGCTTACAATATTCAATTTCATGGAACTAAAGCTGTTGGGAAGAGGGAACAAGAGAGTTCCCCAGATGTTATAGCTACCATAAGAAGTCTAAGGGAAGAAGAATGAGAAGTTTAACCCAATAAATAAAGGTTTTAAACCTCCTCACCTCCTAAAGCAGCAAAGGAAGCCATCACAAGTTGTGATTGAATCAGCCAGAGTGATGAGGGAAAATCTAAAGGAACCACTCAAATGTTGGGGATGTGAAGGACCCCATCTGTGCAGGAATTGTCCACTTGGGAATAGGAATGAGGGTCAATTCCCTAGCACCCAATAAGTTGAAACTGTGGGTCAGGAAGCAGAGACCATACCTAAAATTTGTGTAGTGTTAGAAGACCACAAGGCGAGTCATAACTCAACTGTGGTGTAAGTTGAGGGTGAGATTGCTAAATAGTCTGTTTCTATTTTGATTGACCCTGGATCCACTCACAACTATATCACCCCTGGAATTGTTGAGATGTGCACTTTGAAGAATTCAAAGTGTAGAAGATCATGGTTAGTTCGACTAGCCACTGAAACCAAGAAGAAGGTTAGTGAGGTGGTAAGGAAATTCCCATTGGTCATGGATGGGTTAATCACTTGTGCGTATCTAAATATATTGCCACTTGGGTCCTATGATATACTCATTGGAATGGATCGGTTGGAAGCACATAGAGCAAAGCTTGATTGTTACAACAAGACTTTTGAGTGCTTAGATGAATAATGCAACCTAAGGGTTGTGAATGGATTTCCAAAAGTGATCTCTGGAAGTAAGTCTTCAGCAATGCAGATGAAGAAGTTCTATGGGAAAGGTTGTAGAGTGTATGCAACTCATGTTTTGGAGGTAGCAGAGAATGATACTCCTAGGTTGGAGGGATTTCATATGTTACAGGAATTCAGGAATGTTTTTCCTGATGAAATTCCAAGGCTTCCTCCAAAGAGTGACATTAATTTTACCTTTGATATTGTGCCTGGAGCAGCACCAGTGTCCTAGACACCCTGTAGGATGAGCATACCAAAACTACTAAAGTTGAAGATGCAACTGCAAGAGTTGTGGGAAAATAGGTATATCCAACAAAGTGTGTCTCGTTGGGGAGAACCATTCCTAATTGTGAAAAAGAAAGATGGTACACTCTGGTTGTGTATTCATCACAAATAGTTGAGCCAAGTCATTGTGAAGAGAAAGTATCATTTTCCCAGGATTGATGACCACTTTGATCAAATGAGAATAGCAAAGGTGTTTTCCAAGATTGACTTAAGGTCTGGTTACCAGTAGGTAAGGATCAAGGATGAAGATGTTCACAAGACAACCTTCAAAGCAAGAAGGAACTTGGGCAAGTTTGTTCTTGTTTTCCTTGATGACATTATTACCTATTCAAAGGATGAGGAAGAACCTATGGAACAGTTGAGGCTGAATTTGAAATTGCTCAAGAAACATCAGCTGTATGCAAAGTTGAGCAACTATGACTTCTATGAAGATAGAATTCATTATTTGGGTCAAATGATCTCAGATAAAGGAATATCTATAGACCCTATAAAGATTAAGGCCATGAGGAGTTGGCCTTCTCCAAGAAAGTTAACATATGTAAGACCTTTTGTGGGACTTGCAGGATATTGCAAGAGGTTCACTGAAAAATATTCTGCAGGTAAAGTTGAGTCTATGTATAGGCTAAGGAAGCATGCATGTGAACTTGTAGTTTCATGAGGAAATGACCCTTTATAAAGACTATAGGTAGAATGACCTGAGTAGAGTAGTTTAGTTATACCCATTGGAACCAAGGCAGGAAACTTCCATTTGCTATGAGAAGGATCTCATGACTGAATTCTAACTTCTTAACTGAATAGATTTTGAACTTCAGATTTTAAATTTTGTTGTTGATTTCTAATTGAATATTATTAACTATTTGGCTTATCTAAAATGGTGTCAAGATGACATGTTTTATGTGAATGTCCAGGTTTTTGGCAGCATGTGTAAGTAAGGGATGAGTACTCCCACTTGCAAAGGCCAAACAATATGAGGATGACCTCATGGTTGCAAAAATTTGATTTTCTATGGGAAGCAGAATTGTGAATTCCAATTTTGATTTGACTATCATTGTTATTTGATCATTTGATAATTGGAAATTTATCCATGCATGAAATGGATTTGAAAATCTATGATCAAATTTTATGATGACATCTCACATGAATTGCATGGGTGTATGTAACGCAGGAGAGATGATGAAAATATGTACTGGGTTTACATGGCTCCTCAGAAGGGTGTATTTGGATACATAGCTTCTCAGAGGGATGTGTTTGGAATAGGTTTGAAAACATATGATTGAAATTTTTTTTGGATGAAATCTCATATGAACTACATGCTTGCATGTAACGCAGGAGAGATGATGGTGGTCCGCCCTTGGAGTACATAGTTTCTTGGAAGGATGTGTTTGAGAAATATGGCTCCTCTAGAAGGATGTACTTGGGTATATAACTTCACCCCCCCTCCTTCTAGCTAGGCACCGATATACATCACTGGGGACGCCCATGGTGTAAGACATCCGGTTAGACTTCTTTCCACACAAATTCACGCCGTAAAGGGACTATCACAAAAGTGGGGGCTCCATGAAGAGAAAAACCCCTAGGTATTATGATGTCTGGAAAGTAAGCGCATGAGCATTGGTAAGCACTTGGAGGAGGTTTTGGCTCTTAAGCCAAGAGTTGTCATTAAGCACCCAAGGAGGTGTTAGGCTCTAAAGTGAGGCTGACCAGATCTCGGTTGAGAGATTCTACACAGATAAGTATTTGATTACTTACCAAATATTTGTTGATTTTTTGTAAATACACATATCAATATGATGCGTCCATGACTTTGGAAAATCTTGTTAAAGTTTGCATCTCATAGAAATGAATCTGACAAGTGAGTTGATTCATTTTGTTGTCTGGAAAGGAAGTTCCTGAGCTTGGAGAGCACTAGAGGAGGTGTTAGGATCTTAAGTTGGAGCTCATTAAGTACCCAAATAGGTTTTAGGCTCTGGAGCAGAGCTACCTGATCTCAGTTGAGAGATGATACACAAATAATTCATGAGCATTGGTAAGAACTGGGAGGAGGTGTTGATCCTTAAGAAGAGCTGCCATTAAGAAACCAGAGAGGAGTTGGGCTCTGGAGCAGGGCCACTAGATCTCGGTTTAGATATGTTATACAAATAAGTACTTGGTTTACTTATCAAACTTTTGTTTTTGTTGATTTTCTGTAAATATACATGAGCATATGATGCAGCCATGGTTTTGAAAATCTTGTTATATATTACATCTTATAGGAATGAATATGACATGTGGATTAATTTGTTGTGGTGTCCAGAAAGGGGCACCGAGCTTGGTGGGCACCTAGAGGGAGTGTTAGGATCTGAAGCAGAGCTGTTAGATCTCGATTAAAAGAGATTTTCAGGTGATCCGAGGCTTGCAAAAATTTGGATACCCTTTAATGCACACCCAGGTGTGGGGTAGGGCAGGGTTGTGAGTGCCATGTTTTTATTAAGCCCAATCAGACACTTTCCCTTTTCAAGTTTGGTTCTCGGGACATTTTGTCCATACCCAGAAATTGTATTTTTTTGTGTAGTACATCCCTGTGTTGGCTTGGCTGAGTAAGTCTAAGAACCCATATGTTAGTGGGCTAACTGTGTTTGGATGTGATTATTGGCTTGACTATGGGTGTAGGGTCTTGTTGTGTGTGAGTCTGTGTTCCCTAGTTCCTTGTGGAAATCATGCCCAACTCGGGGGTGGTAGTGGTGCTGAGAGATTAAGGAGCACATTGGCCTATGGTTGGGTGGAACGTTGGAGCGACATAGCTAGTTGTGGGAAAGCTTCTTCTCAAGAAGATAAGTATTTTCTTGTGTTTAACCACTGCAATGTATTTGCTTTGTAAATTATTCATGAACATGTGGAATGATTGAATAGGTTGAATGTTGCTTGTTTATGAGTTATGAACAACATGAATGATGTTGCTTCCATTGTGTATTAACATGTATTATGAATATGTGTATGTATTTTATGTTTCAAAGCATTTTATATTATGATAATGGGGCTAGATTGCCCAATTGAATGATAGAAGTGTCGTTAGTCGCGTCCTCTCGGGGAGGGGACATGACATGAGTCTCCTTCGTCAACAATACAACGAGCAATCGTGTAATGTTCAATTTTAACCTTTATCTCGAAAGGTACATCAGAAGGAAGGTGCGGCTCAACTAGTTTGTCCCAATCAAAGGAAGAAATTCGAGAGCTTGGTGAGGGTTCATTTGAAGCGAGGTCAGTGCCCCCTTTGCTAGAAGGTTTTGAACTAGAAGTGAATAAAATATGACTAGTATATGATTCACTCTCCAAAGGAAGAGTGGGATTGATCGAAGAAGGTATCCACTCAACCACTTGATGAAAATCACTCTCTGAAGGGAGAGTGGGATTGATCAAAGATTGCATCGGTTCAAACACTTTGTAAAAGTCATTCTCTAAAGGGAGAGTGCGATCGACCAAAGATGAGATTCATTCAACCACTTCATCAACCGAAGTTTGAATAGATTGTTGAGAAACTTCATGTTATTCAAGAATGGGATGGCCTTGGAACCATAGTCTTTGAACCTCGACAATAACAAGGCCATTGGGTAAGGTTGTCTCCCTCACAAATCCTACAAGGGAAATTCAGCTTGCGTTTTGAACGAGTGGTTTTCTCAACCGTTTCAGTATGACTTACATTGGTGAACTACTTGTCCCCAGCATGACCTCTAGAGGTCGGGTGGTTCAGTCAAATATGACTAGCAGAGGTTGGTTGTTTGCCCCCAACATGAGCTCCAGAGGCTAGGTGGTTGTCAGTAAATATTAAGATTATGATACACGAGCATCAAATCCAACTTAACATATAATGACATAACTGCGTGGAATATAGAAGCGTCAAAGCGACAAGCTGGAATGTTCAACCAAAAAAAAAATATTCCAGTTATTTAGGAATAGATTAAGTTGATTTTGAGTTTCAATCGGTTGGAAAATATTAATTACTTTTATTGTTGAGATAATTTAGGAAATTATGCTAAATTTAGAATCGGGAATCCCTCATTCAAGGAAGGGAGGGATTCCTTTGTTTTTGTATGAACTTCTCATTTTTGGTGTGAGTCAAGCAGAGTTTTTGGAAAAATTGAATACAAAGAAATCTTTTATGTGAAACGTATATTTTCCAAGATCTTTTCTCTAGTGATCTTGAATTTTTTATGAATGAACTGTAATTTCGGTGCAAATTCATCGCGTATTTGTTGATATTATTCTTATCGGAAGTGTGTGAATGGAGTTTGTTGAAATTTTTGAAGTTGAACTTAATATTAAAAAGGAACAAAACGATGTGTTTATGTGAACCCGGTTACACAAATTTCATGGGTCTTGTTTCCCTTCCTTTTGAACATTGAATTAATCGCAGATTCAGTTTATCGATGGAATGCATGGGCTTGGAACATGTGAAAGTGTTTCATCTAGTCTGAATAGAAGAGCATATGCCTAGAAATATGGTAACATTTTTATTTCTGGTTTAAATAAAATTCTCTGCTACAACAAATCGTTTTTTTGGTATTACTAACTGCTTACTTCCAAAAAGGAGAGAGTTTGGAGTTCAAGTTCACCTTGTTCAAACCATGTAAGCTTGCTCAGTGTTTCCATAAGAGGAGTGTTGTGGAATATTGCAGGAGGAAAACCAAAACATAGTAATTATGTTCCATATTACAGGCTTGGAAAATGCCTATAACTCTGTTTATTTTTTCTCTTATTTTAGAAGTTAGATATTAGCTTATGCTTGGTAGAAGTTGAGGACCCCATACTAGTCATTGATAAGAAGGGAATCATTGGTTATTATGCTGAAGATTGAACTAACATTTTGGAATTGGGATTTGTGTGTGTGTGTCCTCCGGAAGCTTGCACAAATTTTGGTATCAGAGCAGGACAAATTGCTTTACTTGGAAATTTTAAATAAAATATTTGCAAGAACTATATACTTTAAACTTTAAAGGAATGGATCTTCGAGTACATGGAGTATGAGGTAAGAGGGGCTGAGGTTGAAATGCTGCCAGTGAAGAACTTAGGGAAGAAATGAGAAGAATGCAAGCCCGATTGGAAGTTGTGGAGATTGGTGGGAAGCAAGACTTTGAAGCTTTTGATGTGAGTGAACCAGAAGAGGAAGCCCCAACAAAGGGATAAAAAATAACCAAGAACCTACAGATCTTAGTTTATTAAGGTCAATATTGGGGGAAAGTTCGAGACCTAAACCGGAATACTTGTTTACAATGGGATTTTGGCAGCTGAAAAATTACTAGACTCGATTAATGATCTAGATAAGTATTTTGAGTATGATAAGGTTCAAGAGAACAAGAAGGTCAAATTTGTTGTAACAAGGTTAAAAGGACATGCACCCTTGTGGTGGGATAGTGTGTAAGCTAAAAGGAGGAAAAAGAAAAAGCATGTGATTAAAAGTTGGGATAGGATGGTATCCAAGATGAAGGCTAAATTTCTACCAAAGGACTATCAAATAGCTCTTTATAGGTGGGTATAGAACCTTAGACAAAGGTTTCTTACAATAAGGGATTACACTGAGGATTTTTACAAAGTCAATTTAAGAGAAGGATATGTAGAAGGATCCCCGAAGAAGATAACAATATATATTAATGGATTGAGAATGGGCATTCAGGATGAAGTTAGCATGTTGTCATGTAGTACTATGGAATAAGAGTATCAATGTGTGAGCAGAAGAAACAATAATGAGGAAGAAAAACTTAAGTAGAGGTCAAGGTTCATGTTGAGGAAGAGGATAGTCAGCTAGAAGGGGAAATTTTTCAACTCATAAAAGTGAAGGAAGCAGCTCAAATCAGCAAGGGCAATCATAAAAAGGAATTGACTCAAGTAGAGGAATACCCTACCAAAGAGGTAGAGGTAAAGGAAGACGAAAAGAGATTGTATATATATGTTACAAGTGTTACCAGTTGGGTCATAGGTCTTTTGAGTGTCCTGAAAAGGAGAATATAGGACATAAAAGTACTTATGTAGCTAAAGCAGAGAAAGAGAAAGAGAAGACACATGTGGCTGAAAACATGTCAGAGACTAGAGAGTGTTTAATGATGAATAAGATTATTTTGAAACCTGAGAAGGAGGTTGTAGAACCTACCCAAAGAAAAGATTTATTTAGGACAATTTATAAAGCCCGAGGAAAGTGTTTCAAAATGGTGATTGATAGAGGGAGTACAGATAACTTGGTTTCCATGGAGATGGTGGACAAGTTGGACTTAAATAAGACCAACCATCCAATTCCATACAAGGTTTCATGGTTTCATAAAATCCATTATATATTGGTGAGTGAGCAAAGTGAAGTAGAATTCCAAGTGGGAAGTTATAAAGACAAAGTGATTTGTGACATCATGCCTATGGATGTCTGCCATATTCTTTTGCGCATATCATGGTAGTTTGATTCTTGAGTGATGCATGATGGGAGAAGCAACTACTACAAGTTTGAAAAGGATGGTATGTTGGGCTATAGGGAAGACCCGGGCTTTATATCATTAACTTCACACCAACAAAAGACCCACAGCGTTGGCCCTTTTGGCAACAACCTGCGAACAGGTTGCAGTCTCACCCAAAACAGCTATGGGGTGCCGCAAAATCAGGTTTCTGCAAGCAGAAGAGGGATATTACTGTACCTTTAGCTTCTAACAATTATAATCATAAAATGCAGATCTTTAATAGTTACTTCTTTAGCTTCACGGTTAGATAAACAAACAGTGCCTTGTTTAACCCTTTACTGGGAATTCCAGGGAAGTTAGTATTTAGCAGTGATCTTATTTATCAGTTATATATTTATCAATGCATAAAAGAACATAACAACAACACAACAAAAACCACAACACACGATATAACGTGGTTCACCCCCAGTTTAGGGGTTACGTCCACAGAACTGTGTTTTATTCAACTCTTTACAAAAACCACAGTTCTGATCTACGCACTCAGCTGCAGATCCCTTCAAGTCCTCAAAGCCGTGCACATAGCTATAGGCCTCTGCGCACACAGCTGCAGAGGTCGTCCACGCACACAGCTGGGACTTAACCTTCTTACAAACAAGACTTAGCTTCACATCAATTCATCTTACATCAAAAGCCTAAACTGACTTCTTTACAAGAGTGCTTATTTATAGTGCACTTATTACAAAACCATGGGCTTAAACCATGGGCGCCCCGAACCCTAAAACTTGGACTTAAACCATGGGTTTATTACAAAAATAAGGTGTTTACTCAACCTCGACACCCCTAAGACTGTTTTGAGTCGTAACTCCGCTTACAATTTCGACAAAAACCATGGAGTTACCAAAATTAGGGACCATTAAGGTGCGCGCCCCAACAGGCCCCTAAGACTCACCAGTGTCCCGTCCCGGGACACTTTGCTATTTTTCAGGTGGGAGAATCTTGTTGGTGAAGACAGAAAACGGCTTGCTACAGCTGCATCGTCGTCCCTTCTACGACTGCTACCACGGCCGTGACTTGCTTGATCCTTCATCCTTAGTAGAATACATCCATCTCTTATGTTGTTGTCTGCCTCCGTCATATTTATGGTGGTCCTGGGGGTCATTGGGCCTTTTATCAGCGACCCCATTCTTCGAACTGCCTCCCGTTCATGTCCTATCGAACATTTGACCATCCACAACTTTGGGTCCTTAACAGGAAGTACCCCTGTGTTTGCATTCCACTAAAATTTTGCATAAGACAAACATCATGCCTCCATTCTTCGGGATCCTCCTGAGTCTTTCCTGAGGGGTTGTGACTTTCTTTGTTCCACTTAGAGCGAACTTCTGCCTTAAATTTATTTCTGGTTGATCGTATCTGCATTGGCTACTTTGGCGCTAGAGACGCCTCCTTGTAAGGAGGATTGCTCATAAGGTTCTGCAGACCTCTCTCCCTGAACTCTCGTAACAATTCCTGGACTTCGCGATCATTCGACATGGTGCTAACTGTAAACTCAAAGGAGTGCACAATGCAAGGGTCAGAGGCCGGTGTAGCTTCTTATAGATTCCCACAACAAAATATGTCATCATGGTGCATTAATGATGTCAAATATGATGGAACGATGGTAAATTTGGTCCACACGATGCTAGATTTTCCCAAAATCTCATCATGACAGGAAGTTCACGTGTTGACGCCGCTAAGTCGAGTTTGTCCTGTCAGTCACATTTTGGGCTGCGACACACTTTTCTTCTTCGACAAAAACACTAACTTCAGCTTCGCCTCAATGAGTACCCTAGACATAATATTGACCTTCGACCCATCCTGACTTATACGGCAACCAAAATTCAACCTTCAGACTTTGACAGTCTTCAACACTTCATAGCTTTGAGAACAGCTTCATTATAGTCTAGTACCCAGTTCCAACTATTCTTGGTACTTAGACTGTCCTTATTGCTATTACTCCTGATTAAGGGGTCCCGGTTTGTCCCTGTACTTCTTTAACCTACTTCCATTCACCATGGAAGGTAAAATTTCTCCATTCAATTTAGCTAACTGGACTGCGCCACCATCAGTAACTCTCTGCACTATGTATGGTCCTTTCCAATGTGTCTTGAACTTCCCCAGGAATTTCATGAATTTACTATCATATAAAAGCACAAGATCACCATTCTGGAACTACTTCTTTTTAACGTGTCTATCATGCCATGGTTTTTCTCTAGCTTTTTGTACTTGCTGCTGGAACCCTGCAGTGAATCTATCCTCTTCAAGTTCTAGTATCTTTGCCAGCCTTTCTGTCATCATATCTGGGTCATCCATCTCTGTAAAAGCAGATATTTTGAGGCTAGGGACAATGTACTCCATGGGCATGACTGCTTCTTGTCCATAAACCAACCTAAAAGGTGTATGGCCTGTCAACTTCTTGCAGGTGGTTCTATAAGCCCATAGTACTGCTGGAATTATAAGGTCCCAATCATTTCTGTTAGCATTGCAAACCTTCGTCAGAGCGTGTTCAAGGATCTTGTTAAAGGCTTCGACAGTTCCATTTGCTTGAGGATGATAGGTAGTACTCTTCTGATGATATACTTGAAATTCTTCAGTCAATACTTCAATAGTCTTATTTAAGAAATGTGATCCTTGATCGCTCATAAGAATTCTAGGACACCCAAATCTTGACAAGATGTTATCGAAGATCAAATTCGCGGCTGTAGCAGTACTACAGGTCTTGACTGGTTGAGCTTCATCCCAACAAGTAAGGTATTCAGTTGCTGTAATAATGTATCTTGCTCCGAATTTCTTCGCAGAGGGATTGATAGGTCCAACAAAATTAGTAGCCCATTTATCAAAGGGTTGTAAAGTTACTTGCGGAATTAGAGGTATCTCATCCTTCCTGGATGGTTTGCCTATCCTCTGACAAATGTTGCAGCTGTGGAAATATTCTCTTGCATCCTTATGAATTGTGGGCCACCACAGTCCGGCTGTTAGAATCTTCTGTGCTGTAGCTTTTCCTGCGTAATGACCTCCTGCTGCGCCAGAATGTGCCTCAGCCAAAATTAATGGCTTTTCATGCTCCAGGATGCATCTACGCAGTATTTCATCTGGTCCCATCTTATATAGTTGTCCTGCTATTAAGGTAAAGTCGGCTGCTCTAACCACCAGCTGTTTCTTCTGCTGCGTTGTCAGTTCGGCGGGTGCAAAACCTGTAGACAAATACTGAACAATATCCTAGAAATAATCATCAACCATCTGGATGGCAAACAACTGGGCATCAAGAAGACCTTCGTCCAAACTAATGGGCTCTTCTCCTGACTTGAGCCTCGACAAGTGGTCGGAACCTAGGTTCAGTCTTCTAAGTTTGACTATGATCTCAAAGTCATATTCCTGAAACAGAATCAACCATCGGCATATCCTTCCACCTAGCACAGGCTTGTTAACCAAATACTTCAAATCAGAGTGATCAGTGAACATCTTAAAGTGACATCCTAAGAGATAATGTCGAAACTTCTGTAATGCATAAACCATAGCTAAACCTTCTTGTTCTGTAGTAGTATAATTTTTTTCTGCTGTGGACAGTTTTCTACTTGCAAAAGAAATAGGGTGATCAATATTACCTTCACCTGACTAAGCCAATACTATTCCCAGAGCAATGGAGAATGCATCGGCATGCACATGAAACTCCTTATTCCAGTCAAGGAATACTAAGATAGGGGCAGTTACCATCTTTTCCTTCAAAATATCCAAGCTTGCTTGACACTCAGGTGTCCATTCAAACCTAATATCTTTCTTCAACTGCTTTTCCATAGGGGCCGTTATCTGAGCATATCCTCTAATGAATTTCCTGTAATAACCAGTATGACCAAGCGTAGTGCGCAGTTGTTTAACAGAATTTGGAGGTGGTAGGTTCACAATAATGGCTATCTTCGTAGGATCCATAATCAATCCTTGCTTACATACAATGTGACCTAGCAGAATTCCAAAAGGGGCACAAAAGATACACTTTTTCAAGTTCAAGGAAATCTGATGTTGTCTACATTTGTCCAGCATAAGTCTTAAATTAGCTATGTGGTATTTCAATAACCCGAAGATAGTCCAATCATCAAAATAAACTTCTAAGAATTTATGTATGAATTCCTTAAAAGCAGAGATGACTACTCTAGAAAACATGGCAGGTGCATTCTTCAATCCAAAGGGCATAACTGTATACTGGAAGGATCTCATTTCTGTAGCGAAGGTTGTCTTATGTTGATCTTCTGGAGAAATTCTAATCTGATGGTAACCTGAAAATCCATCAGTAAAAGAGTACACTTCTTGACCTCCAACATTGTCTAAAACTTCATTTGTAAAGGGAGTGGGGAAAGGATCGTGCAAACAGGCATCGTTCAGCTTCCTCAGATCGACACAGATTCTTATTTCTCCCTTAGTCTTCTTTTCTTGCACCACCATAGGACTAACCCACTCAGACTCTTCAACAGGCTCAATGATTCCTGCACCAAGCATCTTATCCAGCTCCATTTGGACTTTTTCCGTATACTTAGGGTTCATCCTATAAGGGCGCTATTTCACAGGCTTCGCATCAGGTTTCAAAGGGATCTTTATCACTCCTATATCACCAAGGATACCTTTCATCTCTGAGAACTTCGTCGGAAATAGATCCTGATATTCATGGAGAATTTGGGTCACCTTGCTTACCATTTCGTCATCCCAATAATCTCCAATGGTAGCATACTTGGGGTTTTCTTCTGACCCAATGTTTACGGTCCGCGTCTTCAGGGGCTGAGTCACTTTAGGTGCTTCAACTGCTGGTCCATGTACTTCGCAGTGTCCTTCTGACTCAGGAATGTTAATGGTGTGCGGATCGTCATCCTCGTCAATTGCGAGGTTATAACATTCTACTGCATTGGCTTCTTGTGCCTTCCAATCAGGTTGGTATTCTGCTATTTCTTGATCATCAAATACTTTAGTATGGATTAACCTAACAGCTGCCTCCAAAGCAGGAGAAACCTCATTAATAGAAAATGTCAGCACAAAACTATCAACAAGACAATCCCAACTTATAGTACCGTGGCGAAGCTCGACCTCCGCATACCAGTTCTTTGCTATAGGTTCCAGGGTGTGCACAAACCTATGTACCCATTCTTCACGAGGTACATGCTTCCATGCCTCATAGAATTGCTCCAAATGTCCCTGAGGACTAGTCTTACCATTAAACCTGCTTCGCACCTCCTGAGGTTGGTCCCTGAATCTTAGGTAAAGGGACTTCTGGCACGCTTCCCAACTATGAATGTACTTTTTGTGACCATTCCACCATCTGGCTGCTGTGGCTCTGAATGTTGAATCTAGATTCTCCATTTTCTGTGAGTCTGGTACCTGCTCTAAGAATTGCACAATAAACTCCTATGGGTCTGTCGAACCATCAAAAACAGGTAAGGTTCTTGTCTGTGAGCTAAGCCATCTGAGAGACTTGGTAATTCTGGCACATCGATGGCCATGTAGCTCATACAGTCTATTCTGCCAATTCTCTAGGCCATCATCTGAATCTGTCATGCAGGAGCTGTCACACTGCCAATCCATGATACCTTCAGCAATAGGATCAACATAATCTTCTTCCTTTGTTGTGATATTGTAGATGTGGTCCAAAACATCCTGGTCTTCATCTCTTACTGGCTCTGTGTACCTCTCTCCTTGAGAAGGATCCAATGGAACTATGAATCTCAGTCCTTTCCATTCAAAAGTCATATGTCTCTTCTTCAGGTTGATTACTGCATCATTATCTATTGCCCATTCAA
The DNA here is from genome assembly GCA_001517045.1 of Pseudotsuga menziesii. Classification (NCBI taxonomy): domain Eukaryota; kingdom Viridiplantae; phylum Streptophyta; class Pinopsida; order Pinales; family Pinaceae; genus Pseudotsuga; species Pseudotsuga menziesii. The sequence goes on from LPNX011232694.1 coordinate 604,706, forward strand.
TGCCTAGTAGTGCTGGATAGGGGTTGCTGTCATCAATTATTTCAATTATCTCAAAGTCTGCTAAGGTACTGACTCCATCAATATCTACTGATACACTAGGGAGTCTTCCTAGGGGCACAATCTTCTGCTGATTGGCTAATCTCAACTGTATAGGGGACCATTCCAGAGTAAGTTTTCCCATTTGTTTCCATGTCTGCTTAGTTAAGACATTTACTTCTGATCCTAGGTCCAGGATGACATGAGTCATGTCATATTCTCCTATCTAAGCATTCAATCTCATTTCCCTAACAGTTCTTCTGACTCTATGAACAATTTTTTCCTTACCAGAACTTCGTTGAGGTTCGCAAGAAGCAATAACTTTCTGCAACTCATTTAAAGCATTCTAATTTCTCAAGAGCTTCATACAACTCTGTAAAAAGGAGGACAGTGTACTTACTTTATCTGTCGAAGCTTCTTACGGCTGCGACTGCTGCTGAGGTTGTTGCGCAGGTACTACTGATGTGTTGGGGTCAGCAAAGTCTCTCTTGGCCTCCATAAATGTCTCTTTTTCTCTTTCGACATCAAATGTGGGGATTTTTTCTGGGGCCTTCCGAACCCAAGCCTCGGCAGGTTGTTTCTCCTTGTTCTGCACTTCCGTCGTAGCTCCACTCCTGGTAACAACATTAATGGCTGGGACAGGTCATTTCTCCACAACAATCAGCTGAATATTCTGAGTAGGGGCACTATTTCTTTCTTGAATCTTCGCTATTAGTTGTGGGCATTGCTCAATCACATGGTCGACAGCTCTGCAATATCGACATGTCGTAGTTGGGTTCCGACAGTCTCTAGCGAGATGTCTTGCCTGGTTACAGTTATAGCACACAACCTGGCCTCGACCTCTGCCGGCCATACCACCACGACCACGACCTCCAAAATTTCCGCGACCCGATGTACTACCGCGGTAACCATATCCATCATTGCCTTGGCCATCATTTTGTACCCGATAAGCATCATAAGTTCGTTCTCTCATGAGGTCAAAGCTGCGACACTCATCTTCGTTGTGTCCCACTGATTTACAGAACTTACAATAAGGGTTCTTAGGGACTTGCACATACCTCTGCAGAAGATAGCAGTCTTCAGGTCGATGTTGGCCAATTGTCCTACAAATCTCACAATATAGAACACTAGGGTTGAACAGGTTTGGTGCACCAGAATTCAGGAAATTTCTTACCGCAGGACATTGTTCCTTGTCATGACCCTCTGTCCGACATCGTGTACACCAAACCTCTTCACGACTAGCTTTCCCTTTTTTCATATCACGAAGCTCCAGAGCCATCGCTGCCAACTGCGCTTGTATTTGAGCGATACCAAAATTATCTTCGACAGGGGATGTTTCAAGCTTCATAGCGATTTCCAAGGCCTCCTGTTGATCCGCAACCTTCTGTTGCATGAGTGGAGTCCTGATGTGCGGTAACAGAGCTGGAATGAACCATTCCTAATGTTGTGCTGGTCCAATAGTGAAACTGACTTGATCTAGCAGAACTTTGAACCTCTGATCAAAGTCCCACACTGATTCTCCTCGCCTTTGCTGGATTTCCTTTAGTTTAGTGATACACTGCGACTCTGATTTAGGCTTCTTAAATTCCTTTATCATTGCTGCTTTTATATCAGCCAAGACATGGTTCTGAGTGCTAGAAAACTTCATGAACCAGGTCAGAGCGCGGTCTCTGAAAGAAGTAACCAGCTGCGCTCTTTTTGTATCTGGATCCGTAATTTTATTAGCAGTCCACACTGCTTCGCATAAAAACCAGAACTGTTCTGGATCCTCTGATCCAGTGCCTTTGAAAACAGGGAGCTTAATGTCGTCATTCATATGGGCCATCGCGGGTCTAGGGGGGGAGGGAGGGGGGCTGGTAATAGGCGGGGGGGAACTTACTGGGGTAGAATGACCTGCGACAGGAATACTCGGGCTAGGGTTACTTTCAGACTACGACGGGTTCTCAGGGATAATAGGTCTTCGCTACAGGGTTACCGAAGGGTTTCCAACAGAAGGGGTTTCTTCGGGCTCTGAGGCTGCTGGACTTACGGGGTTAGACTCGATATTCTGACCTAGGGTATAGGACTCAAAATTTCTCTTATACCTTTTGCCACTTCGCAGCAAACCACTTTGCTCATCGAATGTACTTTCACTTGCAAACATAAGTTCATAGTGCTAAATATAATAGTCTGATTCAATGAGAAATATACATTTTTCAGCCACTAGCATTTTAATTCTCAAACTCAATGAATTCAAGTACTTACCCCTTGGTCCTCTAAAGAACTGTCGTTCAGCTTCGCTGAAGGATGTACTTGTGTCAATGGCGAACTCCGTCCCAAATGCTTCAAGGTTTCGCGTTGTCCAGAGATCAACAGCGCGGGATATCTCGTTGTTCACCCTTTTCAGTATATTAACTCTTGCGGGGGTCCAATCAGGAAACCGAAATTCTCGGAAGTTCGTCCTTCTCTCTGTTAACCTGGATAACCACTGGTGAAACTCTATGTGGATACTACCAAAGAAAATTTCATACACATCAGAAAAAACATACCTTTGTAAAAATTCGTTTGCACTACGACACGGATCTTTGTTCTCTTGTACAGCAAAGTTCAGATAAGTCTCTTCAATCCAATCACCGATTTCTTTCACTGAGGGTCTCCAAAACATAGCCCTCGAGGTACGACGTAAACCCCTCTTGAGCAGATACTGAGTTCAACCGGCAACAGAACCAATTTGTTGGGCTATAGGGCAGACCCGGGCTTTATGTCATTAACTTCGCACCAACAAAAGACCCACAGCGTTGGCCCTTTCGACAACAACCTGCGAACAGGTTGCAGTATCACCCGAAACAGCTATGGGGTGCCGCAGAATCAGGTTTCTGCAAGCAGAAGAGGGATATTACTGTAGCTTTAGCTTCTAACAATTATAATCATAAAATACAGAGCTTTAATAGTTACTTCTTTAGCTTTGCGGTTAAATAAACAAACAGTGCCTTGCTTAACCCTTTACTGGGAATTCCAGCGAAGTTAGTATTTAGCAGTGATATTACTTATCAGTTATATATTTATCAATGCATAAAAGAACATAACAACAACACAACAAAAACCACAACACACGATATAAAGTGGTTCACCCCCAGTTTAGGGGTTACGTCCACAGAACTGTGTTTTATTCAACTCTTTACAAAAACCACAGTTCTGATCTGTGCACTCAGCTGCAGATCCCTTCAAGTCCTCAAAGCCGCGCACACAGCTGCAGGCCTCTACGCACACAGCTACAGATTTCCTTAATCACCCAAAACCCTCTACGCACACAGCTGCAGAGGTCATCCACGCACACAACTAGGACTTAACCTTCTTACAAACAAGCCTTAGCTTCGCATCAATTCATCTTACATCAAAAGCCTAAACTGACTTCTTTACAAGAGTGCTTATTTATAGTGCACTTATTACAAAACCATGGGCTTAAACCATGGGCACCCCGAACCCTAAAATCTAAACTTAAACCATGGGTTTATTACAAAAAGAAGGTGTTTACTCAACCCCGACACCCCTAAGACTGTTTTGAGTCGTAACTCCGCTTACAACTTCCACAAAAACCGCGGAGTTACCAAAATTAAGGACCGTTAAGGTGTGCGCCCCAACATGGGACTAATCATATTCTTTTCCCTTTGCAAGAAGGAGGTGTGGGTGAAAAAGACAACCCCAAAGAATTGTTGCTAAGAGGCAATGAGTTTTTGCAACATATCGAAGAAGAAGAGGTAAGTTTTGTTGTAATTTATAAACCAAAAGTTGTGCTTATGAAAATTAATATTGCATATTTTCCTTTTGAAGTTCAAGAAATGTTGCATGAGTTCAGTGACATAGCGGTGGATGATCTTCCAAATGAACTACCACCCAAGAGAAGTATAAGTCATCATATTGACTTTATACTAGGAGCAATCCTTTCAAACAAGGTTTCCTATAGGATGACACCAAAGGAGAATGAAGAGATTATAAATCAGCTCCAAGGGTTGATATGATAAATTTTGAGTCCATGTGCAGTGCCTACAGTACTCAATTCGAAGAAAAATGGAGAGTGGAGGATCTATACGAACTCGAGGGAAATCAACAAAATCACCATCAAATACAGGTTTCCTTTGCCTCAGATGGATGACATGATGGATTGTTTGAGTGGAGCAACTTGTTTCTCCAATATTGAATTGAAAAGAGGTTATCAGCAAATAAAAATTAGAGAAGGGGACGAGTGGAAAACAACTTTCAAGACAAATGACGGATTGTATGAGTGGTTGGTCATGCCTTTTGGACAGCCAAATGAACCCAATACATTTATGATATTGATGAACAAGGTTTTAAAGGATTTTATCGGTAATTTCATAATTTTTTATTTGGATGATATTCTAATTTATAGTTAAACAAAAGAAGAACATTTAAGGCATCTAAGACATGGTTTGGAAAGGCCGCAACAAGAAAAGTTGATAATAAACATGAAGACAATCTCTTTTTATGAAAATAGAACTAGTGTATTTGGGTTTTATTATTTCTAAAGACGGATTGAAAATAGACCTAGAGAAGGTGGAAGCAATTGTAAATTGGCCTTCACCTAAGAGTATTTTTGAAGTTAGGATCTTTCATGGTTTGGCTAGTTTTTATAGAAAGTTTATCAAAAAAAAATAGTGGAATTTGTGCACCTATTACTGAAACCATCAATAAGGATAGACAACCATTATATTGGACAGCAAAAGTGTAATGACCCAATTTGAAAATTCCCAACAAAGGCAGAATTTGGGGAAAATTGCCTTGACTAGTATTGACTCTAGGGGATTTGAATGGCACAAGAGGGTATCGAATTCGGTAGGGATTGATATGGGGAGTATTAGGACCATTCAATAGACTCTTGAATAAATTTATGCAATTTTATAGACATTTTCAACTCGATTTGGGAACATTGGAAAAAATGGTAAAATTACTAGTAATTTATGGTGCAATTCCCCCTAGGGTGTGAGCAAAAATGGCTTTCCAACTCCTATGTGACTCTCCCAAATTGTCAAAAATAGTATGGGGACTGTTATTATACTTCATTTACTATCATTTGGTATGGTTAATATTTTTTCAACAGGTGTAAAGCTTCATATTCGAGTGCATAATGTTAGTGATATTTGCTTAAGGGAAATGACATGTAAAAACTCAACTTTGACTCACAAATTGTGTATATATTGGTTCAGAATAGAGCATAATGAATATGTACCACTAAAATAATATTAATATCTCACTAACAACATATAAAATCATATCCAAGTCGCAACATACATCAGATATACAACTCCATTGAAATGGGAAAACAACACATGGAAACTAATCACAACAAAGCTTGGAAATGTGGACATTTGCATATGTATTTTTTCTGATTTTGAATTATAGAGAGAATGGGAGACATATTACAGATCCATAAATCATTCACAAATTCTTGGGCATCAACTAGACTCAATGGGGCGCAACCAGCATTCACATAAGTGCACCATCATAGAGAAATATGGAATAATTGAAGTGGGGATTGATAGAATGGGAGGAGAGATGGATCACGAACAGTAGCAGCCTCCTATATTCAGTAAAAAAAACTCCATTAAGTTCCAAATTAGAGTTCATGGTGGCCTAGCCCATAGCCAACTTGGATGAGAATCTCACTCTCTTGAAATTGGCTCACTAGCAGGGTAAGTGAGCACTCACCTTGTAATGGACAAGCTAGTGCTTTCCGAAATGCCAAAGGAAAATTATCAAATTATCAAAATCCATTTTCATTCCTCGTGATATATTTTTATAACCCTCCTAAGGTCCTCCAAGGTTGAATTCACTCCCGTAGGATTCCTCCAACTCATCCTTTGTGTTTAGTAACCTCCATGACACATGTCCTTCTCCTCAACCCTTCATCTTCCTCCAAATACGAATTGTTGCCACCAAACCCCAAGTGCGCCCTCTTAGAGGATATTTTTAGCCCTGAAATTCCATATTGTCATAGGTCTGCAATGAGGTCTGACTTGTCATATAACATTCCATCATTGTTTTCATAAAACGCAGGGAACCTCTCTCCGAGTGGCACCTAGTTTCTTCCTAGCCTCTTCCTCTTCTATGGGGAGTTACTCTTCTTCACCCGTTCGAATCCTTGGGCTCATGATATTTTACTTGACACCTCTTCACCTTAAAACAACATTCCATTACTCATCATTTATATTTTGAGGTTAATTCATGACATGTGTAAGGAAGAATCTAGCCACCCAAGGTCTCCATGAACCTCCAAATGTCCTTATGAAGCAATGCCACTTTAATTTCTCCATATTTATTATTTGTATGACCCATTTTAATGTGTAAATGGAAAACTAAGGCTCAGTTGGGTCCCATAGCTCCCTTATTGCAATATTTAATGCCTCCACCCCAACCTAGGAAATTAGTAGGGTGGGGGGCTGGGACATCGTCAACTAGTAGTCACATTAGGATGTGGACATGAAAAGAAGAAGAAAATAATTTTCAGATGTTGAAGAAGAAGATTAATAAACAACCAATACTCAAGCTACCTGATTTTAACCAGCCATTTCAAGTTCAGTGTGTTTCTAGTGGGATAGCCATTGGGGTTGTACTAATTCAAGAGGATAGAGGATATTCCTCTTATGAGAAGGAATTTTATTCCATCGTACAATCTATAAAACACTGTAGACATTAATTGATTCCTATGGAATTTATGTTATTCTCATATAATCACGCCTTAGAGTTTATAATGCAGTGGCCCAAATTGAACCAAAAACGTGTTAAATGGGTAGAATTCTTACAAGTTTTTAACCTTTTACTGAAGCACATCATCGAGCAGTCAAATAGAGTAGCTGATACTTTGAGTAGAAGAAATTTTACTATGCACGAGTGTCAAGTTCAAGTTCTGGGATTTGACTTTTTGAAGGACCTCTATGAGGCTGATTCATATTTTCAGGATGCTTTTGAAGCATGCAAGAATCTTGTGGATAGGGATCGAAGTCCTTAGGAGTGAGTATATGCTACAACATGGATTATTGTTTAAAAATAGTAAATTATGTGTTCCTAGTTGCCCCAATAGGAAAAATTTGATACAAGACAAGCATAATGGAGGAATGGAAAGGCATTTTGGGATTGATAAAACATTCAGACAGTTAAGTCATTTTTTTTTCCAAAGATAGGATCGAATGTGGAAAAGTTTGTAAGTAGGTGTTGGGTATGTCAACATGCCAAGGTAAGGAGTCAAAACAAAAACTTATACAATCCTTTACCAATGCCAAGAAGATCTTGGGACTCAATTAGTATGGACTATATATTAGTTCTTCCAAAGACTCAATGAGGTAATGATTCAATATTCATAGTTGTTGATAGATTTACGAAGATGGGACATTTCATTCCATGTTATAAAACAACTGATGCCACACACATAGCAAATTTGTTATTTGATGAGGTTTCTAGATTACATGGGTTGCAAAGAAGCATTGTCTCAGATAGATATACTAAATTCATTAGACACTTTTGGAGGACTTTGTGGAAGAAACTTGAATCCAAACTTAATTTCAGCTCAACTTATCACCCACAGTCTGATGGAAAGACCGAAGTAGTGAATAATAGTTTGGGAAACATACTGAGAAGCTTGGTAAGTGAAAATCCTAAATAGTGGGATCGAGTGTTAGCTAAAGTTGATGTTGCTTACAATGATTCGTCGAACAGGAGTATTGGAATAAGTCCATTTCACATTTTATATGGAATGCATCCTATGTGTGTATATGAACTCCGTGATTTCGGAAAACTTGAATGAAGGAGTGCCAACGGAGAAGATTTTGCAGGAGCTATTAGTGAGCTAAATGAACAGGTCAAATAAAAGTTATAGGAAAACAATTGTAAAGTGAGAGAAGATCATAAATGAAGGGAGAAGAATTATGAAGTTGGGGATATGGTGTTAACTCAATTACCCAAGGGAGAACACAACAAGCTAAAACTGAAAAAGGTAAGGTAGGACCATGCAAGGTTCTTCAAAAAAAATTATGCAAATGCATATGAGATGGAACTGCCTGCATGTATTGGCATTTCTCCTATTTTTAATGTGGTGGATCTTTATCCTTATTTGGATGATGATACATGTAAGTCCACAATATTTCAAATATTTCAATGATGGCGGGGTAGAAAACATACAGTGGATGAACCAAATTCCCAAGGAAAAACTTTTAGAAGTTGAAGCCATCTTGGATAGCAAAATTGTGAGGAAAACCAGGAGAAAGGAGTACATAGAGTACTTGGTGAAATGGAAAGATCGTCTGGAGGAAGACTCCACTTGGATGAATGTTGCATTATTAGAGAAGAAAGGTTACTGAGTGAATGGTCTCATGAGAAGGAGCTCATAAATGTTTACCCTTGGGATTCTAATGCAAGAGCATCAAATCCAGCTTAGCATGTAACGACATAGTCGCATGGAACGTGGAGGTGTCAAAGGGACAAGCTGGAATGTTTAACAACAACAAAAATTCCAGTTATTTAGGAATATATTAAGCTGATTTTGAATTTCAGTTGGTAGGACAATATCAATTAGTTTATTGCTGACATGATTTAGGAAATTATGCTAAATTTAGAATCGGGAATCCCTCATTCAAGGAAGGGAGGGATTTCTTGTTCTTCTCATTGTTTGTGTGAGTTGAGAAGATTTTTTTGGAAAAATTGAATACAAAGAAATATTTTATGTGAAAAACATGGATGTTCCAAGATATTTTCTCTGGTGAATGAACTAACTATAATTCCCATGCAAAGTCATCACGTATTTGTTGAGATTCTTCTTATAGAAACTGTGTGAATGGAGTTTGTTGAAATTTCTGAAGTTGAACTTGATATTAAAAAAGAACAAAACGATGTGTCTATGTGAATCCGGTGACATGAATTTCATGGAACTTGTTCCCTTCGTCTTGAGCATTGAACAAATCGCAGAGTCAGTTTATCAGTGGAACGCATGGGTTTGGTTTTGGAACATGTGAAAGTGTTTCACGACTCAACTTTCACCATGTCTGAATCGAAGAGCATATGACTGGAAATCTGGTAACGTTTTTCTTTCTGGTTTAAATAAAATTCCCTGCTACAGCAAATCGTTGTTTTGGTGTTACTGACTGCTTACTTCCAAAAAAGTGAGAGTTTGGAGTTCCAATTCACCTTGGTCGGGTCGTGTAAGCTTTATCAGCATTTCAAGAAGATTGCAAGAGGAAAATCAAAACAGAGTAACTATGTTCCATGTTACAGGCTAGTTTCACTTTTAATAATAATTTTAAAGGATAGTACAAAACAAAATTGACAAATCCCTAAGTATTGGAAGCATAAAACTTTAACACAAATTAGAATTTGCAATTTTAAGAGTTATGATTGTTGGTTGTAATCACTTGTCTCTTTGAGATATTATTTATAGGGAACATAACAGGAGGGCAGACATCTTATCAAAGGAGGGACTGCACTTGGCGGCCGGCCATCTCTTACTTACTGAATTTTTTGGGAATGAGATTATTGGGGATAACTCTTCACAGCTCTTTTAGAATATGCTCATTCTATTACAGTTGATCTCACCTGATTCATTGAGATACTATCAGGTTTTGTTGAGCAAGCTATTACTGGATACAAGAGTCTCTCTCCCTCCTTGGATCAGATTTTTGGGCTCCTGTTATTTTCTTTAGGGACATAGATGACTGTATCGGACAGCCTTCCTATGAGAGGGATCATATTGGTAGTGAGCCCAAAGTGCTTTGAGCAACTCTGTTACTACTGTGGGTATCTACTTGTATCTTTTGTGTCATATGTATGTTTTGGACAGGATTGATTTACTGATTTGTTGTACTGTCTCTGGTGGCAAAACTGTATATTTTGAAGATGTAAAAGGTTCCTTTGATTCATTGAATACCAAGGAATGTTTTTTTCGACTGAAAAAAAAGAGATATTATTAGTTGATGGTTCAAAGCAGAGTATACATTTATTACTATGCAACTTTTCTTCATAGAAGGACCTTGTGCACAACCTTTAACAAAATCTAGATTTGATCTTAAATTAGAAAAAATATATGTTAAATCCAGGAGTGAAATCACTTAGATTTACCACGCATATCTTGCATTTCATACCTTTTTTTGTTAATTTTATTTTCTATGAGTGTATTGTAAATTCTCTTTCATGTAGGTTACTTTATCTATTATTTATCTTGATCCTTTTTTGCTATTATATACATTTTTTTTTTGTATTTGGGGCAAATAAAAAACTAAAAACCACACATATATATATAAAAAACAAGTAATGGTTATATGGAAATATACTCCATTGTAATCCCTAATCAAATTTAAGGGGCTATATTCCTTTCTTTGAAGTAACTGGATTTTCTCTTGTTGTTGTATTCATAATACCTAGTTTTATGATCTACCGAGCCAAAACAAAAGCAGTAGTTTGTCTTCCTTGCAACCTAGCCAAGTAATACTTATAGTATTCACTTGAACCTCAACAACATAAAACCATTATTCACTTATTCTATCTAGATTTGTATTATTCTCATCCAAAAACTATCCCAAGGCAGTAATGTTGTCTTCCAATTTTCCAGTCTTGAGAAACACATTTACCATAGACCTTTTATTCTCTACCAAGCAACCTTTCTTCATAGGTATATTTACAAGAATTGCTACTATCTTTCCCCTGTGTAGTTCACACAAAATTTCAATAAGGTCAATGAATGTTGTAGTTTCTGGAAGGAACCCTTTCTCCATCATATTCTCTGTAAACTCTATAGTATCTTTTATAGTACCTCGTCACCTACAAAATGAATAAAAAGGGATATTGTACATTATAATAGTCGAAGAAACATCTTGTTCCAACATATCTGTATAGAGTTCCATAGATTCATGCATCATTTGATGTATACATAGACCTATTAATATGTGATTATAGCCCACTACATTAGGAAGCATCCCTTTTATGGGCATTGATCACAATATTTTCATAGCAGGCTCATGCTTCCCACTTCTGCAAATCCCACGGATCAAAGTACCATATGTAAAAACATATGGATTCCAACCAGCGTGAATCATCATTTGAATGATATATGTTTCCTTTTGGATATTTCACACTCTACAGAAGGATTTCAAGAAACAATTGTATGTTACCCGATTCAACCAACTTCGGTCCAGCTTCCGCTATACACTGCCTATTTGAATTCCTCCCCATATTCTTAAGATTTATGTAGGGTTATAATATCCTCTACCTAAAACTTCTCAATGAAGATAGTAACCTGGAATATAATAGGGATAAATAGCCTGCATAAAGAAAAAATTCTAAAGAAAAAGATCCAAAACAAACCCAACCATTATTTTCCTACAAGAAACCAAATGCCCGACGAGCTAGCTTCAGGAAATAAGCAAGAAAAATTGGAAAGGGGGTGAAGGAATAGATATTGATGCAAGAAGGTTTGCAGGACGCCTAGGGATGTTATGGGATCCCAACAAAATGTGTCTTTTTTGTTTTTCTGGAAACCTTAGATTTATTTCAGCAGAATTTAAGGTTATTGGTTTCCCATTTTCGGGAATCATAACCAATGTTTATGGGATCCATAATCCCCGAGACAAAATGGATTTCATTAACTCCCTCAGAAGCATTCACAGATGGATAGGGGGAGCCATTGGATTTTAGGTGGAGATTTCAATCTCATTACCTTGTTGGAGGAAAAGACAGGAGGAAGACATAGGCTGGAAGAAGAGTGAGAGTTATTTAGAGATAATATCGAAGACCTTATACTGGTTTTTTAATCCCGGGACAAGGAAGGTTCCCCCTGGAACAATTAATCAAGGGGGGATAGGCATATAACCTCTCACCTAGGTCGATTCTTAGTTTCTAAATCAATAATGGAATTAGGTAGTGAAATACATGCTTCAGTCCTTCCGGCAGTTGGATCGAATCATTGGCCTGTCGAATTATGGCGAAGTGGATTGGGATTTGGTGCAGGTCAGATCAACCATAGCCAACCCTACCAACACCTCCAAGATCTGGTGGCTCCTACACTTATCGGGACTTCTGAATTTAGCCCTAGGCCAAATTCTATGCTAAAACTGTCTCCCTGCAATTTGGTATCCGCAACAGGCTTTCTCGGAACTCTGTTTCCGCAACAAATTTTTCACATGCGGGTTGCGGGATGCGGGATGCACAAAACCCTTCCAAAATTGCTCCCCCATAATTTCCTTTCTACAATAGATTTTTCACAAGCGGGTTGCAGGATGCAGGATGCGGGCCTACCCTCCAAATTTACTCCCCCCAACTTTCGTTCTGCAGATATTTCTCTGCAATTTTCCAACAGTCAGATCGGTGCGGCCTTCACCACGACCTTCAATTTCCTTCTTGATACGGATCTCACAAACCTTTGCAGATTTGTTATCACCCTAGAAAATTCCATCGGGGCTCTCCCCTAGACTATCAGATCTTCATCTGTTGGCTCAATTCCCACCGTCTGTTTTCTTCAAAAAAGCAGGTTAAGGCAGAAAACCTGTGCGTTGCGCCGATTGATCATGGAGTCGATCAATCTAGCCTACAACCTCTAGGATTCATTAGCCTAACACCCCTATGCGTGGATTTACGAACTATTCCAGTCGTTAAGCAACAATTTCATGCAGGAACCCACGATTTTATAGAAATACATAAATATTTAGAAAATCGTTGAGTCGTCCCATCACGAATACACAGTCAAAACAGTAAATGCATCTAGGATAAGAACACTGCAAACAACATCTAATCCTTCCATTAAGCAAACACACACACACAGTTTGGATCTCTTCTTCAGTTTTCCCAAAATATTTACCAGCATAGATCCAAATCTTAGGCTCTATCAAGCATCGAGAGGGATCAAATCTTTCGAGGTGCAAACCTCTTTTTAGGTATTGCACTCAATGAACTATCAACTTTGGTGTGTCCTATATATAGCCATTGATTTGATTCAAACCAAAAGACACATATTTTTATTTAAGGTCCACATATAATATTTGTATTATTAATATTTATATTATTTATGGCCGACATATAGGAACAAACATTACAACATTTCCCCATACATGGTTTTAAAACCATATGCAAGGCACTCCTACAACCATGGGTTGTTTAGGAGGCCTTGCACATGGTCTTAAAACTATTTGCAAGGACCTCCTAAACCATGTACAATAAAACCATGGATTGTTTAGGAGGCCTTGCACATGGTTTTAAATTCATGTGCAAGGCCCTCCTAAACCATGTACAATAAAACCATGGGTTGTTTAAAAGGCCTTGCACATGGTTTTAAAACCATGTGCAAGGCAAACATTTTTTTGAGGATAATTCAATTTTTATTTTTTATTATTTTGTTAGGTAGGAACATTACAACATCTCCCTCATATTGTGTATTTTTCTCACCCATATTTTTTTTTGCGGATAATTAATTTTTTACTTTTTAATTGTTTTGTTAGGTAGGAATATTTTTCTCACCCATATTAGGTTGTTTTTTTGGCCAACATTATTTTGGCATATCATTAAAAAAAAAAAATTATTAATGAAAATAACGTTATGTAACATTACAAGATCTCCACCATACTTGGCTATAGAGCGCCTCTCGATGCAACAAGCACAACCAGACGCAGGTCTATTCGTTTCTCTGCAAATTTGGAATCCTAATACTGAAGAGCATAACCCTTATCCCTTCCCTAAGCCACCTATTTATCCTAAACTAAAGCCTCATACAACCCGAGTGGTCCTACAACTGAAAACAAACTACAACTGAGTGAAATGTAAATGTCCCTATTTCAACCAACAAATGGTGGCGTGATCTCCACACAGGGAGTCATGATCTGTCATTATGCCTATCGGCACTAACAAACTATGACTCAACAAAACAACCCAAAAATAGAATCTGCCACAGCAAGAGACCAACTCATCACATTGTTGGCAGGCCACGATGCTCCTGCATCAGACTCCCCAGCTTGAAACTATTCATGGCTCCTATCCATGAGATCCCTTTCTGTTATTTTTCTGTAGGATTGCAGCAGAGACCCAAGATACAAAACTTGGGCATTGTTCTCATTTTGAACAGTCCTTTCAGCCATGTTTTCTAGCACTGTGTTGGTAACAGATCCTTTGGTTCCAGCGTATGTTCAAACTTCATTAAATAACCAGAATCCTCCTTCCTCTAACTTGTAAACAAATTGTCAGCAAGTTTACCTCCATCTGTATATATATATATATATATATATATATATATAATTCAGCCCCCCTGCTACAACAACAAACATAAAATTTATTAACATAATGATGCCTGATATCCAAGAAGTCTCTAATGGAATTCTTTGGCCTTCTTCCCTTCTGCTTGTTACTATTGCATCACCATCCTTGGTTATTTCAGTAACCATACACTTCCCATTGTTCCTTATGACTTCATATTGTGCTTCCTCCATCAATTCCATACTTACATTGGACATTTATCGCTGATTTGTTTTGTCCTACAGCCAACCACTGCACACTATGTTAGTCAATTCAACCTCATTATCATTTTCTTTAGCTTTCCAATCAGTTACCATTTTCTTATCCGTCATCATCAGCAACTGATTATTAACCTCTTCTTGCTTACTCTTAAATGGATGAAGAAGATGTTTCTTCCCATTCATTTCAAAGGAATATACATTCCTCTTTCCCTCCTGCATTGCTTCCCTGTCAAACTCCCAAGGTCTCCCTAACAAAACATGACAAGCATCCATTTCAATAATGTCACATTTTACCTCATCCTGATGGCTTCCAATCTGAAACTTTACCTGGCATTGTTCTTCCACAAGAACTTGATGACCTTTCTGCAGCCATGCAACCCTGTAGGGTTCTGGATGTACTATCTTTCTCAACTTTAGTTTGTCCACCATTTCTGCAGACACCAAATTGTCAGTACTACCACTATCAACAATTAATTTACAGCACTTTCCTTCAACCTTGCAAACTGTCTTAAATAGGATCCTCCTTTAGACTAACTCATCAATTACTTTCCTCATTAACAAGGCTTCACCTTGTTTAGGGTAATTCTCAGCCACCTCCAATTCCCTTGTAGCTTCAGGTTCAACTTGCACTACTTGTGTTCCCCTCTATCTGACAACATTTTCTAGATAGTCCCATGACATGTGACCTAGCTGTCCACATGTGTAACACCTCACTAGTCCACCTCTTCCTCTACTTCTTCCTCTTAAAGCATTCCTTCCACCTCTGTTCTCACAGTTTCTGTCAAGATGCACTTGTTGGTCTGAACTGTTAGCTTCACTCTTCTGTTGTTGTTCCCTTCCTCCAAAGCCTCTTACCTTTGCTTTTTGACTCTGCTTCCTCATCAACTTCTCCTCAGCCTTCAAAGCAACTTGATATGCTTCTTCAATAGATCTTAATGAAAACAAACTTAGTTCATCTTGTATATCAAACCTTAGAATGTTTGCATACCTGGAAACTTTATTAGGTGAATCCTCTATATGACCTGATCTAATATTCACCTTATAAAATTCCTCAGTAAACTCCCTAACTGTCATTGATTTCTGTTTAAGATTTTGTATTTGCCTAAACAAAACCAACTTATAATCTCGAGTAATAAATGTACCTCTCAACTTAGTTTTCATTCTACTCCAGCTATTGATCCTTGCTTTTTTCTTCAATATTCTCTCCTCTTACACCCCATCCCACCACAAGGATGCATGCCCTCTTAACCTTTTAACAGCAAATCTGACTTGATTGTCCTCCTTCACTTCAGCGAAATTGAAGTGCTTGTTCACAGCATTGTTCAAGTCAGTCAGTTCTTCTGGATTCAAGCTTCCATTATAGAATGGCACGTATTCCCTTGAGCTAGAACTCGCACCAAATATTGATTTTATGTTAAGAACTTGTGTCAACCCTCCTCTTTATTTTGTTAGTATATTTTATCGGACGCATATGCTTTGTAAGTCGTCCCATCAGTATGTTGTATTATCCCACATTCATGGGGAGTAAGAAATAGTTGTTAAGTTGTCTAGTTATTATGCTGCATTACCTCACATTCATGGGGGGTAATAGTTGTTTAGATTAGACTTAGTATATAAGTATGTCTTGAGGCTAATGAAAGCATGGAAGAGTTATTTTATATTGAGCTTGCTCAAAGGAGGTTGCCCCCTCGAAGTGGCCTACGATTAATAAAATCTCTTCTGTGATCCATAATTTCTGTTATATCATGCATTCTTATTATTTATTGCAGGAAATTCTCCACATCTGGTATCAAAGCACTTTCCTTGGCACAAGAGGGAAATTTATTTATTTTTTTGGAAAAAAATGGGCAAAATCAGGCGGCAACTTTCACATCCATTTTTGAAACTTTCTGTGCAAATTCAAGAAAAACAAGTTGCATATTTGAATTCCTCTTTCAAAAATATGCAGTTTCAAAAAACAAATCATCTCATTTGGAGTTCTAAAAGTGGATATATCGCGGATTTAAAATCAGCAATTTTTCAGAATTTCGGTGACGACCGTGAAAATTGGAAAGTGAAAATCTTTTGACCGAATGCCCAGATTTCTATTCTGATTTCGTGGGTAGCAGTAGAGTGGTTGTTCCAGCTCCAGAAACAGGCTATAATAGCGATTCTAAGCAATATAGATTGGGTTATGCTCATTTTAAAAGTCTTCATCTCAAAACCCTACCTCTAATTACAGGTTTTTGAGCATTTGGTGGAATTTCTGCCACATTTTTTTGGCACTATGATTATTGCAGTAGTTCTTCTTCTTGCAGCGGTATTTTTCATTCAGATCAGGGAATAAACCCTATCCACTTAATTGTGGGAAGTATTTGGGCATAGCCCTAAAACTCATTGTGAGGAGTACCACAGGAACTCCGAAGTAGCTGGCCATTGAGAGAACCTACGAAGCAAAAAGGGCAACGAACCCCACCAGATTGACTAGATTCCCATCCATGAGGAAAACCAAAGAGCTGTCATTTTTGGCCAAGCGGTTAGCAGTTTTACCTACACCGTGAAGTGAGGGGTACTGCCCCAATACTCAAGCCTGAGACAGCCATGGTGGCCGAGTGACTACCTTTGAACCATTAGGAATCCGAATATACTTGGGGTCCAAATCTATTTACAGTTGATAATGCGCCAAATTCCAGAATTATCACAAATCATTTACTCCAATTCAAGTTGATAAAGCACAGCTTTCTAGCACCGCCAGAGATCATTTCTTCAGAGAAAACAAAAGGTATAAATTTCTGTTTTTAGCCATATATTCCTTGATTTAGCTCTATTTCCCTTAAAAATTCACTGTAACCCATGTCATTCCATTCTACATATTTCATTCATTGAGGACCCTATCCCAAGTCTACTTTCTGAAGCCCGAAATTCCATCTCCTTCTTTCACCTCACTTCTAAAATTCATATTTTTTGTTTCCTTGTCCCTCAGAAAGAGTCCACAACCTAGTTACCCACTTGCATTTTTTCCAATTCAAAATTTTCCTTTTCTAAAACCCTCTATGTTTTTGTTTTTCCACCCATTTCGATAGATTAAAAAAAAAAAAATCTTGCTTATGGTTGTCACCCACGCAGGAGAAAATAGTCAAATGGAAGAAGAACTTGTCACCCTCAAGACCAAAC
This sequence comes from Pseudotsuga menziesii, assembly GCA_001517045.1. Taxonomy (NCBI): domain Eukaryota; kingdom Viridiplantae; phylum Streptophyta; class Pinopsida; order Pinales; family Pinaceae; genus Pseudotsuga; species Pseudotsuga menziesii. Next base: position 622,369 of record LPNX011232694.1, read on the forward strand.
TCGAAGATCTAAATCAAATATTTCTCGACCGCCATCTTCAGCATTCAGCCATGAGCAACCGACAACAGCATGAGTCTTCTGCAGACACTGAGTTATCTGCTTCCAACAAGTTTTGTGGGCCGAATATTGAATTCCCTCGCTTCAATGGTGATGATCCAAGTGGATGGATACACAAGGCAGAACAATACTTTAAAATGCATAACACTTTGGATGTCACCAAAGTCCCATTTGCATCATATCATTTGGAACGTGAAGCCCTTCAATGGTTCTATTGGTACATCAAGGATCATGAAGAGCCCCAATGGACAGATTTTTGCCAACTCCTTTTGCACCGATTTGGCCCTAGTGGTTTTGATGAATTCACATGAGCGCTCACCAAACTTCGCCAGACTGGCACTGTGAGAGAGTATCAAACAGAATTTGAGAACTTAGTCAAGCACACAAAAGGATTTTCTGATGCATTCTACAGGAGTTGTTTTATCAGTGGTCTTAAGGATACAATCTGATCTGACGTTACAATGTTTTGTCCCAACACAATGATGGAAATCCTAGGGTTGGCTAAGTTGGAAAAGGACAAGATTAGGGCTCAGCAATGCCCCAAATCCACTTTTGGTCCATTCAGAAATATGGTTCCCCAAAGACATCCAATCCCTCTGACTCCTAGAACCACTTCTATCAAGCATTTGTCTGAAGCCGAGATGCGGGCACATAGGGAAAAAGGACTTTGTTATAATTGTGATGATAAATTCACCCGGGGACATGAATGTACTGAACATAAGCCCTATTTCTTGGATGTGGCTTCTGCTCCTGCACTTGAAATTTGTGATGCTACTCAGGATCCAGTAGACAATCAGGTCAACATTCCGCAGTTTCCTATTGACCCTCAGATTGCTAAACAAGTTCATTGTTTTGTCCATCCTTTCTCCAGCTTTAAAGTCATGGTTTCCAATGGGAGGACCTTACCTTGCAAAGGAAAGTGCCGCAATGTGTGTATCTCTATTGGAGATTATAAATTGCACTCTAACATGTTTTCCATACCCCTAGGAGGTTGTTCTGTGATTTTGGGCACTCAATGGTTACACACACTTGGACCCATCTTATGGGATTTTGCTGAACTATGGATGCATTTTTTAGTCAATGGGAAAAAACACACATTCAATGGCTTACAACCAGGGTCTCTCAGCATCATCAGTTCACATTGCATGGAAATGATCCCTAAGAATAATTCCCATGGTGTCATCAATCAACTCCATTTCATTCAGATGCAACCTTCGACGGTCTCAAATACTCCCCTGGATCTTTCATTCCGATGCACACTTTAGGTGCCTAATTTTTCCAAGCCCTTCACTCTTGAGAGTGATGCTTGTGACAATGGACTTGGTGTTGTCGTCTTTCAAGATGAACATCCCATGGAATTCACCAGTAAATCCCTTCCTGGAAATAATGTATCCACCTCCACATATGAGAAGGAAATGATGACTATTTTGCACGCAGTACAAAAGTCATTAGAGGAAATTTCAATTTAAAATGGGCCTTCCAAAAATAATAAAAATTCCATGTCATCATGTATTAGCCAATCAAAATGATTTAAAATTTAAAAAAGGAGCACCTCTTGAACAATTTTTTAATTTAAATTTGTGGATAGGTATCATAAAAAAACTACTTTTTTTGTTCGTATTTTCGACATATCTCCTTGTTTTTTTACTCAAATTTTGATTGTGAGAGCTCGTTGGATGCGGAATGTCATCATCACATTTTTTTCAAGTATTTCTTGTTTTTGGAGTAGCGGGGCCCGTCAAAGGTATGGCGAGTGGGTACTCGTTGGATGTGGAATTTAATTCCGCATACAACGAGCTCTCATGATCGAAATTTGAGTAAACAAACAAGGAGATATGTCAAAAATACGAACAAAAAAGTAGTTTTTCTTTTCTTCCTCCAAAACTAATAAATATTATTTTATTATTTTAACTATTATTTTATTAATTTTCCTTAGGAGGCCCATTTTGAGTTGCAATTTCCTCTAATGGGTGGCCATACCTCTTAGGGAATCTTTTCTCCATTAAGACTAATCACCAGAGTCTGAAATATTTCCTATAACAACGGGTCTCATCTCCAACACAACAGAAATGGGTTAGCAAACTTACGGGTTATGACTATGAGATCAATTACAAGAAGGATAAGGACAATCTTGTGGTGGATACTCTTTCCCACACATTTGATGCCCATGTCTCTCTTTCAGCTATTCCTATGCCTATTCCAACTTGGTTACACTCTGTTCAGCAAGGCTATGTCAATGACTCCTCATTATCTAAAATCATCCAACCGTTAGCCAGCAACCCTTTTGTGGTACCACATTTCTCTTGGTATGGCTCTTCTCTGAGATACAAGGGTTGTTTGGTGCTTCCCCAGAGTACAGATATTAAACATGCAGTCTTTTACGAACTCCATGCTTCTCCATCGGCAAGGAACTCTAGGTTCATGAAAACATATGAGAGGGCACGATGTCACTTATTTTGGAAGGGAATGCAACGAGAAATTCAATAGATGGTTTTTGAATGTGCTCCTTGTCAGCACCACCAAGGTGAAACTACACTCCTTTCCAGATTGCTCGAACCTTTTCCCATCCCTACAAGGATTTGGACATATATTTCGATGGATTTCATTCAAGGGCTCCCTAAATATGGAGGGAAGACTGTAATATTGGTTGTGGTTGATCGACTCTCCAAATATCATCATTTTTGTGCTCTCATCCCTCCATATACCACCTCCTCACTCGCACAAATTTTCATGGACAAGATATTCCTTCTTCATGGAATCCCTTCTTCCATTGTCTCAGACCGCAACACAACTTTCACAAGTCATTTTCTCCTTACTAACACCAAACTAAATAAGAGTTCAGTTTATCACCCACCAATAGATGGTCCGAATGAAGTCATCAACAACTATTGGGAAACTTATCTTTATTGTTTCACCTCTGAAGAACAACATCTGTGGGAAAAGTGGCTCCCTCTCCCTGAATGGTGGTACAATACTTCCTACCATACTGCATCTCAAATGACTCCATATGAAGAAGTTTATGGTCACACACCTCTAGTACTCCTTCCATACACCCCCAGCAATTCACTAGTTCAGGAAGTTGACATGGTTCTTCGAAACCGACATCATATTCTTCACATTCTGCAGGACAATCTTCACATGGCCAGAACCCGCATGAAACACCAAGCTGATCAGCACAGTTCTGAGCGCACTTTTCAAGTCGGTGACATGGTTTTTGTGACATGGTTTTTCTTCATCTGCAGCCTTACAACCATTCATCCTTGAAAATCAAAGGGAATCAAATGCTTGCTCCAAATATCTCTAGTCCATATACAGTTCTTCAGAAGATTGGGTCTGTTGCTTATAAATTGGCACTTCCTCCTTCTCGCATTCAGCAAGTGATTGGCACCAACATCATAGAACAAATTTTTTTACCAGAACGGCATAATGAAGGATCCATAATTTCAGATCTGGAGGCCATCCTTAATAAGAACACTTGTCAGCTTCACTCTCGGTGCATCACAGAGGTCTTAATTCAGTGGAACAACATGCAACCAGAGGATGCTACATGGGAACCGCTCCTTCAAATTCAGCAACAATTTCCACATATAAAGCTTTGAGGACAAAGATTTTTTTTAAGAGGGAGGGGATCTTAAGAACCCGTCTCAACCCTCCTCTTTATTTTGTTAGTATATTTTATCGAACGCATATGCTTTGTAATTCGTCCCATCAGTATGTGTATTATGCCACATTCATGGAGAGTAAGTAATAGTTGTTAAGTTGTCTACTTATTATGTTGCATTATCCCACATTCATGGGGGGTAATAGTTGTTTAGATTAGACTTAGTATATAAGTATGTGTTGAGACCAATGAAAGCATGGAAGAGTTATTTTATATTGAGCTTTCTCAAAGGAGGTTTCCCCCTAGAAGTGGCCTGTGATTAATAAAATCTCTTCTGTGATCCACAATTTCTGTTATATCATGCATTCTTATTATTTATTGCAGGAGGTTCTCCACATTTTAGTATTCTTACCTCAGGAGTTTCAGTAGTTACCTCCTCCTCCTCTCCATGTTCCTCCTCATCACTTGTGTCTCCAATGTGCTCATGCAGTCTGCAAGCCTCTAAGACTTCCAGCCTTGCTCTCATATTTCTTATCTCCTCTCTCAGGTCTGCATCGTCAACAGACCTTCCTCTCCTACCCCGACCTCTTCCAACTATGACCTCCATCTCCTGGCACAACAAATCACTTATGGACACAATCTTACTATCAGTAATATCTTATTTTTTTCTGAATCTGTTAGTAGTACAGGAGTAAGCTCAATCTTGCTTTTCATTCAAAAAAAACAACATCCCAACCTCAATGACTAACAATCCACAATATTCAAAAATAAATACTATTATTGTCCCTCTCTGATACCAAAATTGGTGCAGGCCGGATCAACCATAGCCAACCCTACCAGCACCTCCAGGATCTTGTGGCTCCTACACTTAGTAGGACTTCCGAATTTATCCCTCGGCCAAAATTCTATGCTAAAACTGTCTCCCCGCAATTTTCTATCTGCAACAGGATTTCTCGCAACTCTATTTCCGCAACAAAGTTTTCGCATGCAGGATGTGGGATGCGGACAACCCTTCCAAAAGTTCTTCCTCATAATTTCCTTTCTGCAACAGCTTTTTCACAAGCGGGTTGTGGGATGCGGACCTACCCTCCAAAGTTACTCCATGCAACTTACGTTCCACAAATCTTTCTCCGCAATTTTCCAACCGTCATATCAATGCGGCCTTCACCACGACCATCGATCTCCTTCTTAATACGGATCTCACAAACCTTTGCGAATCTGTTATCACCCTCGCAACTTTTGTCGCGGATCTCCCCTGGACTGTTAGATCTTCATCTGTGGGCTCAATTCCCATCGTTTGTTTTCTTCAAAAAACTAGTTAAGGCAGAAAACTTGCGTGTTGGGCCAATTGATCATGGAGTCAATCAATCCAGCCTGTGACCTCTAGGATTCATTAGCCTAACACCCCTATGCGTGCATTTACGAACTATTCCAGTCATTAAGCAACAATTTCATGCAGAAACCCAAGATTTTACAGAAATACATAAATATTCAGAAAACCACCAAATTCAGCCCATCACGAATACATGGCTCTAAACAGTAAATGCATATAGGCTAATAACACTACAAACAATAGCTAATCCTTCTATTAACCAAACACACACATGCAGTTTGGATCTCTTCTTAAGTTTTCCCAAAATATTTACAAGCGGAACCAGACGCATGTCTGTTTGTTTCTCTGCAAATTCAGAATCCTAATACTGAAGAGCAGAACCCTTATCCCTTCCCTAAGCCGCCTATTTATCCTAAACTAAATCCTCATACAACTCGAGTGGCCCTGCAACTGAAAAAAAATGACAACAGAGCGAAATGTAAATGTCCCTATCTCAACCAACAAACGGTGGCGTGATCTCCACGCAGGGAGTCATGATCTGCCATTATGCCTATCGGTGATAACAAACTATGACTCAGCAAAACAATCCAAAAATAGAATCTACCACAACATGTGACCAACTCATCACATTGCTGGCAGGCCACTATGCTTTTGCATCAAGATTGCAATTCAAAAAAACCTTCCAATTTGAACAATTTTGGTTAGGACACCCGGACTTCAAAGAGAAAATCAAGCAGTGGTGGGAATATTTGAACAAGGGATAAGGCCAAAGCGTGTACAATTTTCAATAAAAATTAAAAGGTCTAAAAGAAAAGATCAAGAAATGGAATAAAGAGGAGTTCGGGAATTTCTTTGTTGATAAAAAATTCCTTGAAACTAGGCTAGAGGAAATATAGAACAAGGGCCTGAATGAAGGATACACTATTGAAATTCAGGAAGAAGAGGAGAGTATGTGCAACAAGCTACAGGAAAGAGAATGATAGGAGGAAATCCTGTGGTGCCAGAAATAACAAGTTAGTTGGCTCAAGGATGGGGAAAGAAACACAGTTTTTTCATAGATCAGTCCTCTAAGACCAATCGCATAATAGAAATCCTATGATCAAGAATTATAATGCTAAGAGAGTGGAAAGGAGGGAGGATATTCAGGGGGTTTTAAGGAATCATTTTCAATATATCATGGTTGAGCCAGTGCTGGATAGGACCAGGGACATTGACCAAATAACCTAACACATCCCTCCTCTTGTTTCTCAGGAACATAATGAAATGTTAATGAAGTCAATCACTCTCCTCAAAGTGTAAGAGGTCGTTATCCAAATGCAAAATGGTAAATATTCAGACCCCGATGAATTCATCGCTACTTTATTTCATCACTTTTGGGACCTCATCAATCTTGAGGTGCGGCATATTGTGGAAAACTCGTGGTTATCAAAGAATATTCTTCCTTCTTTTAATGCCACATTCCTCACTCTCATCCCTAAAAGTGAAGGGGGGGACTCTCCTATCAAATTTCGACCCATAATCTTATGCAATTTCATCTATAAGATTGTGTTGAGGCCTGGAAATTCGTAGGCAACAACAGCAAGGGATTCTCCCCAGTCAACGTTCCCAACTAGCCCGTGACTATTTGGTGTAGGGAATCCGTTCGGTTTGCGGTCCAGCTACTGTAGGTCAAGTAACAAAAATAAAAGGTTTTACCGGTTGCGGCCCAGTCCACCGTGTATATTTTTGTGTTTTTAGTATTAAGTATGACATGCAAGTGCCTATCTAAAATGCAGATTGATAGAGAATACGAGGATCATTCACAATGTGATGCGCAGGTTCTTACCTTTCGTCTTAAACTCTCTCGCATCTAAATCACACACAGCAAGAAATTAAAACTAACTACCTAACCTATCCCTAGGGACCAAGATTACCATTTATTGATGAGTAATGTATTTTGTACATGCATTATTAAAAATCACAGATAGTTGATACTTCTTTCAAAACACATGAACATTTAAAGATATTTGAACAACCAGATAGCCAATTGTTTATGAACAACATTCATTACTCATAGTGGAAATTTTCATAAAATAAACCAAAGAACATTCATACAAGAACATAGGTTCAAAGAGTTAGAACGATCTCACAGTTAATGGACACAAAGATGAAAACAAAATAGTTCCTCTTCAACAAATCCATAGCACAACATTTGAACATTCCACCAAGCTTTCTCCAACAGGAAAATTGTAATTATCTATTGCAAAAGGAAATAGTTCTTCTTACAATATTTCTTCACAAATCTAACTGGGAAAAAGTCCCAGATTCTCTCTAACTCTCCTATACTTATACTACAAGCAAACTCTTGGGATGCCCCTTGGTGACCTTTGGGCTCCTCAACCGTTTAACCTCACAATTTTTTCCTTTTGTCAATGCTCATGATTTAGGCAATACGTTACATTTCATTAAAAATTAATAGCGCTTTTTATAACAAGAGACCAGCTTTATCAGTGATAAACTTTTCCTGGGCCTCAGTTGTTATTAAATCCGTTGGCCCTGTTTTTTTCTTGCTCAGTAATCCGTTAGTCCCTTGCTAGAGCCTGTTGAGCTCAGACTTGACTCTCTTCTTCTTTTCTCTATTTATGCTTCTTCATTCTTCAGCCAATTTCTTCCTTGCTACCTCCCTTCTACTTTGTCTTTTAAACACATCCTACTCGCAGTAAACATCCTGTCATGAAAATAGCAGATTTAGGCCATTTAGCATTTAACGGAGTAACACAAAACTGTATCAATACATGCATTATGTAGAATAAACTATACACAGTATTAATGTATGAAAATAAAGAATGTCAAGGCAAAAGAATATCCTGCAAGTTTGTGCTTAAACCACTGCTCAAAACTAAAACACATGCCCAATAGAACAGATTCTTCCTCCCAATCCAGACCACATCTGAACTAAAACGAAACCCTCCAATGAAAGCATGTAACCAACATTCCTCAAATCCCAAAACCCAAGCTGCACTCTTCCTTTCAGAAAAAACCCTGACTCAACTAGCATCCATGGGAAATCTCTGCCATACTAAGCATCGGGCAGATAATCCACTTCTGCGGGTGATCATACCATAGCATCGGAAAATTAGTTCATTAAGACGCCGCAACGACAAAAACCATACAAACAACGGCTTCTGCAATCAACATAAAAACATCGGCGAGCGGAAGAACTAAGGACCCCGAAAGCATAGTCCTATTCATAGCCGCAACGGCGGATAGCGAACAGTCTAAAAGTCCCACAGTATTAATTAGTCAAACAGCATTGGAGACTTTTAACGATAAGTGTCGGGGCTAAGAACCACTAATCAATAAACATATCGGCAGGATAGTCCCATTCACAAACACATCGGTCGGCCTTAGTCAGACTAAAAGTTTCGTGGTCAACATAAAAACATCAGCGGCCGTCAAATCTAAAGCCAACAGTCAAAGCTCAAAACTACTATTCATCGGCGATAAAGTTCATTACGCAGCTGCAACGGCGGAAGATAGATTGCCTACCGCCTCCGCGAAACAGGAAATATCATTGGCGATTGAAAACTATAATGATTACGGAGGAAAAGTCCTATTCATAGCTGCAACGAGAGACAGTGAACAGACTACGGGTCCCGCGAGACTATTAAGTCAATCGGCGTCGGAGCCCTTTAACGCTAAACGTCTCCGCAATATTGGCGATTAGAAACACTAACAATGGGCGGATAGTTGTCAAAGCAGCCGCAACGACGGAGATCATAAGCACTAGCCCTCCAATCAATAGTCATAAACGGCTCTGATGGCGAAAAGAAAGCAAATCAATCAAAGGTCTGAATCAATAAAAACCACTAAATCGGCAATAGTAAAGCTATGGGCTCCGCGACCATGATAAAATGAAACTGCCAACCGTCCAAAAAAAAATTTGATTGAAATAAAGTGCATCGGTGAAAACCAAACTTTCCATCGGGACAATCATCATTTAGTTTCTGCAACGGCAGTTGTGTAGGGAACTAAAGCTCCGACTCAAACATGAATAGGCTTCCGATAGCGAGTAAAATCGAAACAGCGAAAAATTGCTAAGTTCCACAGTCAAAGCATTGGCAGTTTTTTAGGTCATTCAACTTTCGAGATGAAAGAAAAACAATCAACCTCAAAATCCAAATTTATAGCAGTGAAAAACAGAGTTCAGGAATCCAAACACTCCCAGGCAAGATATAAAAAAAAAAGGAGGGTCCAAAATTTCAAAAATTTGAGAAAACATTTGCAGCTGCAACAATTGGCGACTACCTGGTGAACCTAGATATATGGACAATTTCTTCCTTAAGTAACAGACTGTTTGACAATAAAACCAACATGTTGAATTCTTCTAGATGTCTAGATTTCCCAAATGGAAAATATATGTACTTTTAATCATTGATGATAGTCCAATTTAGGAGAATGGAAACCAAGATTTCCAAGTCAAGATAACTCTTTTGAGGCCAGGAAGATGAGTTTCATTTATTACCTCTGTCTTTAGGTAGCTTCCAGCTTGGACACCACAAAATCGTAACATATGGTAAACAGAAATATTCATTTGTTCCTCATTCCCATGCCATTTTGCACTTTTTTGTGCTTTTGAAATTTTTGTTCTTTATGAGTCCTCCTGCATGCATTTCTTTCTAAAAAATTTATTCAGGCTCCTCTATCCATAGTGTCCTTTTGTGTGAGATGCATTTGATTTTCAGCTCACGGACGGAGAAGAACTTTGGCAATTTTGTACTTAAATGATTCAGTACTTTGTTTTGGTACCTATTGCTTTCATAGGAGTTTTTTTTTTTTTACTCTTATCTGCCTTTTGGATTTCAATTCTTGGCATGGGATCATTTATATATAATATATTGTTTACCCTGCTTCCTTTCTGTGGGTCTTTTGCTGTCACCCCCTAGGACATTTTACATGTGAGATGGATGGAGCCTCGAAAGAGTATTCCAGACTTTTGATCCTGAGTTATTTTATAAGGATTAAGTAGGACTTCAATGTGTTCATAGCCATTTAGGAAAACTGTTAAACTAGAAGAAATTCTTTCAGATAACACAATAGTACACAGTCTCATAATCAAGGATTTTAGTTTATCTAGAATTTTGATGCTCTCCATGCAACCAAAAGTTTGCCTCCTTTTATTGAAATCAATCAAAATCTAGACTAAAGCAAAACAAAAATAAAATAAATCAAAATAAACAACCAAATCAATTTATTTATGTACAAGATAATCAAGAAACATAAAAACCAAGAAAAATAAATTTTGAGAACTAAACCACTAACTGGTTAGTCCTTTGCCCACCCCTGTAAATCAGACAACTTGTAAGTTAAGGGGCTAGGCTTGACTACAAAATGAGAAAGACCTACCCATTATCAAAAACTACATCTACTGGTCTTGAAAAAACTATATCTGAAACTAAAACTACTATTTTACAATCAATCTCATCAGCCCGTGAAAACCAAAGGAGATCGGGTTAGGTGTCTGATGTACTGCTAGCTTCTTTCGCTTGGTAGTTTCCTGGTTCTAGTTCATTTAGATAATTTCCCAACACATAATTTGCTGATTCATTTTTTTCTTCCAATTGTGTAACATTGTGCTTCATTTGGGGCTCTCTTAATATCTTAATCTGGTTTGGACTTCCCTTCTGAGGAAACCACAAGTGTGACCAATCTGAAGCAAAATACCCATTTAGTCTTACTGACCAGTCTCGATTCAAAATCAGTCCATAGCCATCAGGCATGTCTGCTACTACAATATCAATGTACTGACATATCTTTTTATTTGCAGACAATCGAATCAGGACATCCTCCATTTCCCCGACTACTTTCACATTGGTCCTGTCTAACTGAGTAACCTGCCAGTTAGTTGGTTTAGGTTGTCCATTAATCTTTTTGCAGACTGCAAGTGGCATAACATTTACTGATGACCCAGAGTCTACTAGACAATTGTGCACATTATGGTTTAAAATATCCAAAGTCATAAGGAATGGTGGGGTTTTAAACCTAGTCTTACCTCCCACACTTGCTTCAACAATCTCTTCTACAGGATGGTTGTTGGTGGGAAATTCTTGCTCTGGTCCTTTAGGTGCTTTGAGGTCTTCTTTGACATTACCCACTTTGTCTTCAATGTTGACTTGTTTTAGATCTTGACTGCTAATGGTAAGTTTAGGTATTTCATCATCTGTGTTGTTCTTCTGTATTTTCTTCATATTGTCTTGAAATTTCTTAATATTTGGAATTATTGAATTGTCTTTGTTTAACAAATCTTGGCTTTCATTTGTCACATTTGTTTCCAATATCTCCTCATGTTTCATGGTACCTTCGCCTTCTGTATCAAAAATTGAGACATAATCCCATAAAAACGTGGCATCATCCTTTTCTTCCTCATCATTAGCCTCTGTTAGTTTAGAGTCCAACAGCTGATTCATTACTAGTGTCATTGAATTTATCCATTGAGGACAATTTTTTTCAGAATGGGGCTGCTGGTGAAAGGTGCAGAAGTTATCCATACCTACCTCCGTTAGGTTCATTAATGCAAGACTATGTGGAGGAGGTTTAGATTGATTGTTGTCTCCTCTCTTTTCATAGTAAATCTTATATGCTTTCTGAGCCTCCTTCTCTTTTTCCAAATCTATCACCCTGTTAGATAGTTTCTGCATCATTCTCAACATTCCTTCAAGGTCACGTGACTGCTCCTCCTTAGGCTCGGAATAATCTTCTATGCTCTCTTTTTCAGCTTCTACCCTCTCATCTTCTTCATAAGTTTCCGACAATGTAGGCTTGGCTTTCATTTTGGCGAACATGGCCAAACCAGGCTCTAGAGCTGAAGTATAGTACTCAATCATAACTTTATCAGAAGGCTTATCAATTGAAGAAAAATTCTTAAGATAAGTAGCAAACCTCTGGGTGAAACTATGCACTTTCTCTTTTCTTTCTTTCTTCAAAGTGCATAACCCTTTCATTAGTGTTGCATGAGTTTTTTGTGCTGCATATTTATTTCTGAATATTCTTTCAAAAGTATCCCAGTCTGGGATTGAGTTTGCAGGCAGAGAAAAATACCAAGAAGCTGCTGCCCCTTTCAAGGTATGTGGAAAAAGTCTGCAGACTACATCTTCGTGTTCTCCAGCCCTTAATCCTTCTATGGCCAAGTAAAAGCTTTGCAAGTGATCATCTACTAAAATATTTTCACTTGGGTCAAATTTGGGCAGCATTTTCTCAAAAGCCTGAGGTAAGTCATGCAAAGGAGGTGTTAGGTTTAAAGGTGATCTGGCTTTCCAAGCATGTGATGGATTTGGTGGGTTGGGTGGCTGATTTGTGTTTATGCCTACCATGAGTTTGGGTGGAGAATGAGGTGGTGAATGAACAGGAGTATGAACAGGTGAACCGTAAGGTGTATTTGGGCCTACTTGATTCAAAGGCTGAACAACTTCCTGTAACGCTACTTCTACCAACTCTTCCAAATCTCCAACCAACACTGAATCTTCCAAGATGGGATGGTCTTTCTTCTTGTACTCTCTTCGGGGTAAATCAGGGATAATGGGTAATCCTCCAATACTCTTTACATAAGCCCTGGTATGTCTTCTCAGATCATTATCAACAGAATACAAGTGTTCCTTCCACTTCTCTTCAGGAGTTGAATTGGGAAACAAACTGATTTTAGAACTATCACTAGTGGAGTAATTTCGAGGAAATGGGTTTCCTCGGCCAGCCATGCACTGGAGGCCCTCCTTCTAGCACCAAAAACTATTGAGGCCCGAAAATTCGCAGGCAACAACAGCAAGGGATTCTCCCCAGTCAACGTTCCAAACTAGCCCTTGATTGTTTGGTGTAGGGAATCCGTCTGGTTTGCGGTCCGGCTACCGTAGGTCAAGTAACAAAAATAAAAGGTTTTACCGGTTGCGGCCCAGTCCACCGTGTATATTTTTGTGTTTTTAGTTTTAAGTATGACATGCAAGTTCCTATCTAAAATGCAGATTGATAGAGAACACGAGGAGCAGTCACAATGTGATGTGCAGGTTCTTACCTTTCATCTTAAACTCTCTCGCATCTAAATCACACACAGCAAGAAATTAAAACTAACTACCTAACATATCCCTAGGGAGCAAGATTATCATTTATTAATGAGTAATGTATTTTGTACATGCATTATGAAAAATCACAGATAGCTGATACTTATTTCAAAACACATGAACATTTAAAGATATTTGAACAACCATATAGCCAATTGTTTATGAACAACATTCATTACTCATAGTGGAAATTTTCATAAAATAAACTAGAGAACATTCATACAAGAACATAGGTTCAAAGCGATAGAACTATCTCACAGTTAATGGACACAAAGCTGAAAACGAAATAGTTCCTCTTCAACAAATCCATAGCACAACATTTGAACATTCCACCAAGCTTTCTCCAATAGGAAAATTGTAATTATCTATTGCAAAAGGAAATAGTTATTCTTACAATATGTCTTCACAAATCTAACTGGGAAAAAGTCCCAGATTCTCTCTAACTCTCCTATACTTATACTACAAGCAAACTCTTGGGATTCCCCTCAGTGACCTTTGGGCTCCTCAACCGTTTAACCTCACAATTTTTTCCTTTTGTGAGTGCTCATGATTTAGGCAATACGTTACATTTCATTAAAAATTAATAGCACTTTTTATAACGAGAGACCAGCTTGATCAGTGATAAAAATTTTCTGGGCCTCAGTTGTTATTAAATCCGCTGGCCCTGTTTTTTCCTTGCTCAGTAATCTGTTAGTCCCCTACTAGAGCCTGTTGAGCTCATACTTGAATCTCTTCTTATTTTCTCTATTTATGCTTCTTCATTCTTCAGCCAATTTCTTCCTTGTTGCCTCCCTTCTACTTTGTCTTTTAAACACATCCTACTCGCGGTAAACATCATGTCATGAAAATAGCAGATTTAGACCATTTAGCATTTAACAGAGTAACACAAAACTGTATCAATACATGCATTATGCAGAATAAACTATACACAGTATTAATGTATGAAAATAAAGAATGTCAAGGCAAAATAAAATCCTGCAAGTTTGTGCTTAAACCCTTGCTCAAAACTAAAACACATGCCCGATAGAACAGATTCTTCCTCCCAATCCAAACTACATCTAAACTAAAACGAAACCCTTCGATGAAATCATGTAACCGACATTCCTCAAAGCCCAAAACCCAAGCTACACTCTTCCTTTTAGAAAAAACCCTAACTCGACCAGCATCCACCGGAAATCTCCCCCATACTAAGCATCGGGCAGATAATCCACTTCTGCGGGTGATCATACCATAGCATCGAACAATTAGTTCATTAATACGCCGCAACGGCGAAAACCATACAAACAACGGCTTCTGCGATCAACATAAAAACATCGACGAGCGGAAGAACTAAGGACCCCGGAAGCATAGTCCTATTCATAGTCGCAACGGCGGACAGGGAACAGACTAAAAGTCCCGCGGTATTAATTAGTCAAACGGCGTTGGAGACTTTTAACGATAAGTGTCGGGGCTAAGAACCACTAATCAATAAACATATCGGCAGGATAGTCCCATTCACAAACACAACGGCGGGCCTTAGTCAGACTAAAAGTTCCATGGTCAACATAAAAACATTGGCGGCCGTCAAATCTAAAGCAATCGGTTGGATCTCAAAAATACTAATCATCGGCGATAAAGTTCATTACGCAGCCACAACGACGGAAGATAAATTGACTACCGCCTCCGCGAAATAGGAAATATTACTGGCGATCAGAAACTCTAATGATTACGGAGGAAAATTCCTATTCATAGCCGCAACAACGGACAACGAACAGACTATGGGTCCCGCGAGACTATTAATTCAATCGGCGTCGGAGCCCTTTAATGCTAAATGTCTCCGCAATATTGGCGATTAGAAACACTAACAACGGGTGGATAGTTGTCAAAGCAGCCACAACGGCGGAGATCATAAGGACTAGCCCTCCGATCAATAGTCATAAACGGCTCCGATGGCGAAAAAGAAAGCAAATCAATTAAAGGTCTGGATCAATAAAAACCACGGAATCACCAATAGTAAAGCTATGGGATCAGCGACCATGATAAAATGAAATCGCCAACCATCCAAAAAAAAAGCTGATTGAAATAAAGTGCGTCGGTGAAAACCAGACTTTCCATCGGGACAATCATCATTTAGTTTCCGCAACGGCGGCCGTGTAGGGAACTAAAGCTCCGACTCAAACATGAATAGGCTTCTGATAGCGAGTAAAATCGAAACAACGAAAAATTGCTAAGTTCCACAGTCAAAGCATTGGCAGTTTTTTAGGTCATTCAACTTCCAAGATGAAAGAAAACCAATCAACCTCAAAATCCAAATTTATAGCAGTGAAAAACAGAGTTCAGGAATCCAAACACTCCCAGGCAAGTAAAATAAAAAAGGAGGGTCCAAAATTTCAAAAATTTGGGAAAACAGTTGCAGCTGCAATAGATTGTAACCAAAGTTATTTCTAACATACTCAAACCTATTTTTCCCTCCTTGATATCTCCATAACAATTGGGGTTTGTTGAAGGTCGCCATATAATTAATGGTATCATCCTCATTCATGAAGTGATCTACTTAATAAAAAAGGACAAGATCCCGGGGATGATGATGAAACTTGATAGAGCTAAATCCTATGATAAACTCACCATGTAGTTTATGAGAGAAATGCTCAAATCCTTTGGCTTCAAGGAAAACTAGATCGACTGGATCATGAGTCTCATATCAACTACTTTCTTCTCCATTCTCATTAATGAAGTCCCTTCGGGATTTCTAAAACCCACAAGGGGCATAATATAGGGAGATCCATTATCCCCCTTCTTATTCATTATTATGGTAGAAGGATTAGGAATATCAATTAAATCGATGGAAAGAAATCACGAATTGCAGGGGCTCATAATCCGCCCAAAGCGGATAAACAAAGACACCAACAGTTTGTTGATGACACCATGTCGATGGGCCATCCTTTTGTCTAAGAAGCCATGTGTGTCAAAACATGATTTTTAAATTTTGGTAAAGCGTTGAGTCTGGAGTTTAATGAACAAAAGTCCCAGGTTTTCTTTTTTAACACCCCTAGGATCACTAGATGCAATATCTATCGAATTTTGGGTTTTCAAGGGAGCTCCCTTCCATCCAAATACTGGGTAGCTCGATTATATGGTGAGGAAAGGATCCTGGGTGGAACTAATGGATAAAATGAGGAAACGTCTAACAAACTAGACTATTAAAACACTAAATTTTGTGATCAAGATGGTTCTGGTAAAAGCAGTTCTTCAGGCTATGCTAGTTTATCTGTTCTCCACCCTAACGGCCCCAAAAGAGATTTTGAGAAAAAACAAGAATATCCAGCGAAAATTTTTATGGAGTGGGGTAAATGAATAACGAAAATGGGTTTTGGTTAACTGGGAGACTTTATGCGTCCCTAAGAATCAGGGAGGTCTTAACCTTCGAAACCCTAAGAAGGCTAACCATGTAAGTGGGTCCAATATATGGCGAAGACGGGTTACCTACTGTTAGGATATTTAGACACGTAGGAGTTAGTTAAGATCAACTTATGTAATATATCCGTTAGGTAAAAGTGTGTTTCTTTAGTATGCATTAGTATGCATTTGTAAATATTATAATCCGACGGTCACCATATGTTATAGACATAGAGTGATCCGACGGTTCAACTTTTCTTAGATCATACCTACCATTGCTCCGTGGCTTAGCACCCGATTGGTCTATGATCTCTATTTAAAGAGCATAGAGGGTCCTTGGCTAGTTGATCGATTATGAGAAGCTCATGTAACGTTATTTCTTTTGCATAATAAATTGCTCCAAGTAGCTATTTGGCTGGGGCCATGGATTGTTTCCCTCTCGAGGGTTTTAACCACGTGACAAACATCGGTGTGTTGATCTGTGATCTATTTGTGTGAAGCAGTTGCTCAAGGTGTTCGGTATTTTGGGAATACCCTGTGTACCCAAACATGGTATCAGAGCGTTTATGAAGAGCCGCTTTCGGTTTTGATCAAGATCTGGAACCAGTGTTGCTGAAACTTTGAAAGGGTTTCTGGTTCTAGATTTTCTATGCATTTGTGGCCTGTGGGAACTGTTCAATTGCGTCCGAAGTGCCGTTTCCATTGGGAAATGGTTTTCGTTGAACCGAAAACCATTTCTGTTTGTTCCATAAACACCCATTTTGGAAAATCTAAAGGTATAATGTTATAGTGACGGATTTGTTTTTTTTTTTTTAAATATCTCATATTTTATCTGTTTTATTACTAGATCTTTATTGTTTTAGTCTCGGACTGTTGCCTTCCCTGGCTACGTATGCTCTTTTCTGTGCACCTTGCACGATCGTGGTGAATCAAAAACAAAAAGGGAAAGTTTTTTTTCTTGTCTTCTCGACTACGTATGCTCTTTGTCGTGCACCTTATGCGATCACGAGAAATCAGAAACAGCGAGAAAACTTGAAAACGTAGAATTTCTGGGTAAACTAACCAAGATCTAACCCCTTTCTGTGGAAAAAGTTTTTTTTTGTTTTTGTTTTTCGTTTTTCTGTGATTTGCAAAAAAAAAAAGTGAGCACGGAGAACGAGAGAGAAGAGTAAAAAAAAAAACCCCTTCTTCTTTCCATTCTTTTACGTACCTTTTAAACTTAGCTCACTTGGTCCAAAGTTGCTTTATTCCTTAATAGGTCTTGAGTTCAAGTCTTATTAAGCTATTTTTTAGTGCATGCAATTTCTATTTTCAAGTTACTTTATTATAAAAGTGCATCTCACGTAAATAAAATAAAATAAAAAGTGAGTCACTTCAGTCTTTTAATTTATTGCCGCACGATTTAAAAGTAACATTATTGTAAATGTGAACCTCACTTATTCTACAAAAGTGATTCACTTCAAAGCAACTTTATTGTAAAGTGATTGTCAAATGTTGATTTTGGGAAGAGGGGGGTTCTTTTTTTTTAGTTGGTTAAGTTAATATCTGCCACGTCACTATTGGGGACATTTTCAACATTTTCTTTGATCAAGCATAACTTCATCATCCAGAATCAGTTTTCAGTGCCGTTTTTTTTTTTTAAACTACATGTTTTTTTGAGCTCTTTGCATCTAGACAGTTAGTTTCTGTTCTTTCGGCCATTATTTTACAGTATGGCCGCCCCTTGTGATATTATACTTACAAGTTCTAACTATTTCTCATGGAAATTTCGTATGGAGGATGTTCTGCGAAGTAGGGGACTTTTCAGGATAACCTCAGGGAAAGAAACAGAACCCACTGATTCTGATAAGAAAATTAAATGGGCAAATAGATGTGATGAAGCTCGTGGATTGATTGGGATGTCAATCTCTACTTATTTGCGATTCCACATATCTGGAATTGATGAACCTGATTTAGCTTGGGAAAAGTTGGAATCTGTGTTTGGTAAACACAATGAAATTCAGGGTCATCAACTTGAGAATGAGTTGATTTCCTTGAATCCAAATGATTTTTCATGCATTCAAGACTATTTATCTAAGTATAAAACTCTTAGACTCTTATGTGCAGAAAGCAAGATTAAGAAAGAAAACAAACAATGTATTTATCATATTCTTTCCAAACTTGGACCTGCATATTCTGTTTTTGTATCTACATTCTACTCCATGAAAGAATCATTGACTGCGGCTAGCTATCAAGAGCCTAGTATTGAATCATTTTGTGATTCCTTAATTAGAGAGAAAGATAAGCTCATTCATCTTGGAATAATTAACAATGCAAATACATCTGGGAAAGCCTTATTGTCTCAACAGAAAGAAAAGTCCAAGCCTCCCAATAAACAGAATTTTCGCAATAATAAGCCAAACAACAAGGGTCCCAAACCCTCTCAGTCAACTCCTTCTTTAAAAAATGACAAAGGATCCAAGCAAAAAGGAAAGAAGACTAAGTGTCATTGCAATTTTTGTGGGAAAGATAATCATGATGAATCTAAGTGTTTTAAAAAGATGGCAGCCTTGGAAGCAACAATGAAGAAGCACCACATCAGCCTAGATTCGTCTTCAGAATCTACCTCTCATGGACATGCACTTTGTGCTTCTGGTTACTCTTATACTGCATCTTATTCTTCTACTTCAATTGAATGGCTCATTGATTCTGGAGCATCTTATCATATGGGTAAGGATCAAGCCATATTTTCTACTATGCATGAATGTAACACCAAACAAATATTTGTTGGTGATAATAGATCTCTAAGTGTTGTAGGATCTGGAACAGTTTTAGTAGAAAATGGTCATTTCAGTGACGTACTATGTGTTCCAAAAATTTCTTGCAATTTGTTATCAGTCTATCAAATTACTCATTCAGGTGAAGGTAAAACTGTGACGTTTACACCTCACCAAGTTGTAATAAAGGATTTTAAAAATCCTCAAAATGTCCTTGCTACTGGAACTGTTGATGATATTACCAGGTTGTACAAATTTAACAACTTTGGGTCATCACCTTTTCCTTCAGTTTTTGTTGCTCATAGTGATAACTTGAGCAAACTTTGCCATGAGCAATTTGGTCACTTAAATTATCGCTTATTGCAACAACTATGTAAAGACAATATGGTGACTGGTCTTCCGATGGTATCTTGCAAGGATGGTGTTTGTTCCAGTTGTGTACTCAGAAAACATCATCGGGA